>JAAXOA010003000.1:0-12203 GCA_036561885.1 Salina celebensis
GGAGGTGTCCAATGGTGTTTCTATTAATTGAAATAAAAGATGCGTATGAGCATTGGCGCATTTAAAGAGAAGTATTTAATTAGAAATGAGTGCAGTTTAATCATTACCTGATTAACGACTTCTGGAATGTTTATAGCTGAAACGTTTTCTGGATATCCATTACTTGTAGCACTAAACGTAATACTTGTTAGTAACGATAACGAAAGCAATGGGAAAGCTAAGTAAAACTTTAGGTCCATTTTGATGAAAGAATGATATGCTTGCAATTTGAAAACAAATTTGATATTGTCACCCTCATTCAAGTAACTGTGCCTCAAAACTAACAGCGAGTTTCATTTTCACAAAAATACAATTAACCGATTTTTACGCAGGGTTACCTCGTATTGACACTAATTTGTGGGCTGAGCAACATAAACTCGTAACGGATATTGTGGGAAGAAATGTAACAAACTAATTATACAGCATCAGTGTCTGGTATGTACATTATATGGATGCTCGAGTCTGTCCGTCCGTGATTCAAAACTACTCGACTATTAGCACTTAACGGTGATTTGGTTTTAGTGTCCTAGTGCTAGTGAAACTTTTCTATATTATGATCACCGGTTTCTTAATATTTTGCTTGTTACTTAACATTGCGTTATTCTATTTGTTACCCAAGCGGTGGTGCTCACTTCATTAGCCATTACAGAATGATTATTAAGGCCGATTCAAATATTTTGACTAAATCTTCCATGCATGACCAAATCAGATTCTTTTATTGTGGTTTTCAACAGCTAACGTTATTTGAGAATTTTGCTTGAGAGGAGTACGTGCAGAGAGTCACGAAAGAAAACTGTATCAAACAAGTCTTCATAAATCTTTAACAGGAAGTAAGGAGAAACCAGCGGAAATAGTCAAGTAAATATGCGGCAGTGTATATTTCTTTCACTCAACTTAAACAAAATTGAAATCGAAAGGAGATTGAATTGACATCAGAAATCGTATAGGGTGAGGACTTATCAAACAGTTACCTTCAGGAATAGTAACGTACTTCCCTGCAATGCTCCATCCTGAAGATTTTTTTTTGCACCAACATCTCCATGCACAATCGAAAAAATCATACAAAATAGGATTAATATGGAATCAGACTGTAGACCGTTATTTTCAAGGTCACTCATCGACCCATTACACAAAGGAATATACAGTTTGCAATTAGTATGATCCAAAGTGCTTCTTTCCGTAAAAATAAAGCAGCTTGAGGCCGTTACCAGTCATATTCAATGTTTTTTGGCTCGAGCAAAAACACTTCTTGCAGTATGTAAACTATAAACAAGGTCAACGTAAACTGAAACAGCACGGTTTCAGTGTTACTAACACAACAAACTGGCTTGTTTTTATTTACATTAAAGAGTCGATAATAAACTTTCCATTCCTTTGACTGGTAAACATTTGCTTTATTTCCTCCAGCAAGATAAGGAAGAAGAGTTCTTATTGGGGTATAGAAAATTAATTTAAATTAAGCTCTGAAAATCGATCAGGGGAGCACGTAAAAGGTCCGTGAAAGCATTAAGCGGTACGCTGAGTTACTTGCCTAATTGCATACTTAAAGAATCTATTAATTTTCCAAAGTAAATTTCAAATGAATATTATAAATGCCTAATTTACAATCCATACAGTGGACGATATAGTATCTGACAAGCTCCGTGCAAGCAATACTTTCACTTAACACCTACAAAGTTTTCAATCATTCGTTGGATAGTTCTGGAACATTGTATTATACCGATGTTCATGATGTCAAATGTGAACGTTTTGGCTTCATCAAAGATGAAAGTGTCTCTGGGTTTGGCATATTTTTGGGATTCGGTCAACTTGCCTAATTGCATACTTAAAGAACCTATTAATTTTCCAAAGTAAATTTCAAATGAATATTATAAATGCCTAATTTACAATCCATACAGTGGACGATATAGTATCTGATAAGCTCCGTGCAAGCAATACTTTCACTTAACACCTAGTTATCAATCATTCGTTGGATAATTCTGGAACATTGTATTATACCGATGTTCATGATGTCAAATGTGAACGTTTTGGCTTCATCAAAGATGAAAGTGTCTCTGGGTTTGGCATATTTTTGGGATTCGGTCCTGTCAGAATGCACATTACGGTTTGTAGTAGATTTTGGAAGTGAGGAAGCGACTCGCAGTCATGATGAAATTGTGCACAGCATAGTCAAACCGAAAGTCCAGTGTGAGATATGCAGGCAAACAATGCGAAAAATACAATATCGGCTACATTGTACATATGATATGACACTGGAACGCCAAACTTCATGAATGTGTGTACTATAAAAAGTAATTTTGTAAGGGCTGGAGATCCATATTCCCACAAAGCTTCATATTGAAGAAAAACCCCTTTAAAACAAAGAGTTTAATTGTATGTGTTTTCTGTGGAAAATGTGCTCGTAGCAACATCTCTAATCTATTTAATCCTATGGATCGACTATCGACCCATATCAACGGACCGCCATTTTTCTGTCCTAAATGTGGCTAAGCGGAAAATGGGGGACAAAGAAATTTGTTATTAGAAAAGTGCTCCAAGATAATTTCGTGCTTCATACTGTTGACCTAGTAGGACCAACTAAAACTGTGCGATGAAAGCAGTTTGAGCCAAGTTTAAACAGAATACTAAATTCTGCATACTTTAATAAACTAATAGAAAAATTATACCAGACTTTATATTGATTTTGCCATATTTAATCAATTTAGTTGGAAATTTCATATTGGGTTGATATAGTTTGGCATGTCTGAATGGGGAGCTCTATTTACTAAACCTTATTAATCAGTATGTTTTTATGCACAGTTGTTTTAATAAATCATGCTCATACAAGCAACGTCCTTATCAACTCCCCAGTAATCAAACATTTGGGTGTTTTATTGCTCGCACGTTTAAGGTAAAAAAACGGCGCATGGATTCAATTCATCATTGCAGGTTAATTAGTTCGGCAACGCTTGTCGCTTGTAGCAACAAACCTAATAGCTTTCTAGATCGTGGTCTGAACAGCAACCAAACCAGACAAAGCAAACCTGTCCACACAATTGGAAAACTTTTGACTTGTGTAATTATCATTATCATTAAAGTGTCACGCCAATTTGCTATTTAAAATCTCAAATAGCTATTCACTAGCATCAGTTTAAACTTGACATTTCTCCGGACAGGTTACTAAATCCTTATTATCTGGCACTAAAACAGGCGTTTATTCACTAAACCTTCAGTATTAGTGATAGAGATATATAAATCATGAGTGGAACTGGTTTCGACAAACCCTGGAATTCTCGGCGATCCCCAGTTTACTCTACTAAAGGCATTGTTGCTTGTAGCCAGGTATTATTCCAAGATCCATAGTTGTTTCAAAAATTGATGTTCAATTTGAGGATCATTTGGTTATGATTTACTGTTTCCATAGCCATTAGCAGCACAGGCAGGATTACGAATTCTTGAAGCTGGAGGAAATGCGGCAGACGCTGCAGTAGCTGTTGCGGCAGCCCTAAACGTGACCGAACCTGCGTCAACAGGTACCCTGACATTAAAATTATTTCCTCGCTTTGTTCAAACCGTTTCATATGAATCTGGAAACTACTGGTTTGTTTTCCATTTAGGCCTAGGTGGTGATGCATTCTGCATGTACTTTGATTCCAAAACGAAACAAGTGAAAGGAATAAATGCATCGTATGAATTAATATAACTCATACCCCATAAGCTGATAATCACGGTAAAAGTTGATATTTTTTTCGCAGAGGCCGATGTTCCAAAGATCTTTCAATAGATGTATTTGAAAAGCTTGGCTATTCTGAGAGCAACCGACCTCCAGTGAGATCTCCTCTTTTCATAACAGTTCCAGGGTAGCACAGAAACCAAAATACTAGTTTTGAACTACGACATTTTTACGGAATGTTTAAATAACTTTGATATAAACGGAATATTTTTAACTAAATTCATCATAGGGCCGCTGCAGGATGGTGCGATACTGTTGAGCAATTTGGAAGTAAGAAGCTAACCATGCTGGAAATCTTACAACCTGCTATTGACCTTGCATCAGATGGACATCCCGTGGGACAAACAATCGGTTATTATTGGCAGGATACCGAAGAGGTTCTCCAGACTGCGTCTCCGAACGGAGGTGAATTGCTCGTTAATGGAAAAGCTCCACGGGAGGGAGAAATCATCAAAATGCCGTTCTTGGCAGAGTCATTCCGAGAACTCGCAGTGAATGGAAAGGAAGGATTTTACACGGGCAGGATTGGTCAGGCTATTGTTGACGTTATAAATCAAGTTGGAGGGGTGATGACCATGGAGGATTTGCGAGACCACACTAATACTCAAGATACCCCAATTTGCACAAGCTATCGGGGTATTGATTTGTACGAAATGCCTCCAAACGGACAAGGTGTAACGGCGCTATTGGCGTTAAATATTTTGGAGGGTTTTGACATTTCCAACATGGAACACAACTCTGCGGAACACTTGCATCATGTGATTGAAAGTCTCCGACTGGCTTTCGCAGACACAAGGTACTACGTAGCTGACCCCGATTTTGTTTCGATTCCTTTGGAGGGTCTTTTGAGTAAGGAGTATGCAGCAGAAAGGCGAAAACTTATCAATCCAGACACAGCAATTCCACATATTGTAAGGTTATCCTAGGTCTCAATCAGAAGTTTTTGAAATGTTTGTCGCATTACGATTTAATCGATTTCCATATAGGATCATGGATATCCACCAAACTTTTCAAATACTGTCTACTTTTGCTTTGTGGACAGTGAGGGCGATGCGTGTAGCTTCCTGAACTCGCTCTATTGGGAGTTTGGCTCTGGAGTAATTCCTTACCAGTGTGGCTTTCCCCTTCATAATCGCGGAGATTTCTTTTCACTTGATAGAGAATCTGCGAACTCTTTACAGCCCCGTAAAAGACCGTAAGCGATTGAAGCACGTTTTAAATGTGGTCGTCGTTAAATAATAGTCGTCATAGCATGTTTATAGCATCTAGCATCTCCATCCATTACGAAAAGCATGTTTTCTCAGTAACTTCTATGTGTTCAACAGCTACCACACAATCATTCCTGGAATGGCTTTGAAAGACGGAGAGCTGTTCTGTCCATTTGGAGTGATTGGAGGTTATATGCAGCCTCAAGGCCAGCTACAAATCATCTCGAACATGGTCGACTTTGGAATGAATCCTCAGGAAGGTATATATAACGCGTGCATATTGGGACTAAATAGTAGTTTAAACTGGTTAAAAAAATATTTGTTGTTTACAATTAAATAGCTTTGGATGCGGCTCGCATCGAAGTGGATGCTGGAAATAATGACTCACACGGCCAGATTCTGCTTGAGGATGGCATTTCAACTCTGGCTAAGGATAATCTAATTCGAATGGGTCATAACAATCCGGTTTATATAACTGGATGGGAAAGGGTTGAGTTTGGAATGGGGCAAATCATTCGTCGTGATCCAGAAACTGGAGTTCTGTGCGCAGGGAGTGATCCACGATGTGATGGACATGCTGTGCCCCTCATTTAACTTATCTTGCACAAATTCGCAATAGTAAATTTCAACTTCCTTGCATAACTTCTAAGGTAATGACCTAATGACATGTATATTTGAAGCAATAAAGCTCTTTGTTTTTAGTAGAAAAAGTTTGTTAAGTCAGGAATGGAATATAAATTATATCACGAAGTCTCGCATGTGTTATACCTCTTAGAATAGATATGGTCAGAAGTTCTGCAATTGATTCCATCCAACACCCATTGTCAAACAAATCATCAGCAGCAAATAAACATAATGTTACAAGGTCATTCTGGACAGAGAATCTGTTATGAAATGAATAACACATAAAAGGTTTTGTTCTAGTTTGCTCCTTCTATCAGTAAACGTGATGAAATATGTGTAGAAGTTATAAATCTTTAGTTCCCGTCGTTTTTATAAATATTCTACCAAGATATGTGTTGTGACAGAAATTATATTTTCATTTATTCTGTTTTTCTGGATATATCTTGCACCCTTTCTCTTCATGTGGAGCAACATACTCAAGGTCATGCAACCTTTTTCAGCCAGAAACCAATGATGCATCACACTGTAATAATGATGCATCAAGCAAAATCCTGACTACATTGTGATTAGATGGCAACACATGGTAAAGTCAAGTGGTCAAACAGACACACCATTCACACTGTATCACACGGTGCCACTTGTAGCAGTTCTGTTTTCATTGTGTAATTCCGGCTTTAAAATATCACGCAAATTGACTACAAAACTTATATCAGTTTCATCTTATTACAAAATATGCGACCATATTAACACACGCATTATTTGCATCATAACAAGGTCTGGAGTTTTTTTACCATTAGACCATTTGTGAATAATAAGAATTAGCAATCCAAATGAACGGGCGTACAAAGCTGCAAACCAGCAAATATGTTTATAGATCTGTAAACTCGACTGCGAAACAGGAACTGATCTTTTGAAGTCGTGTATTAAACTAAATTTGAACTGAACAGAGAGGAGAAGACAATTTTCCCTGAAGAATAACACAAGTGCATTTGTTCAAAATGAAGGTCCCAATTAAACGATTCGGGTGTGAGTTCTGCGAGAAGCGCTACATAAAACAGTGCCAGTTGGACGATCACTTACGAAGTCACATTCAAGAGAAGCCTTTTCAGTGTCACCTGTGCGAAAAGAGCTTTACCGCCAAATATCTTCGACACAATCATTTTACTACCCACAAGACTGAAAAGCCCTATTCATGTTCAGTTTGCGGAAACAAGTTTAAATTTGTGGGATTATTAAACCGTCATTTGAAAGTCCACGCAAGCGACAAGTCTCATGGATCTGGCACATGTGACCGGACTTTTCGCGAAAAAAGACACGAAATTATTCACACGAAAACAAAACCCATATCCAAATATGAGCGAAAAAATATTTGTATGTTTTGTTACAAGTGTTTTCCATGTGAAAGTGAGCTTTTTGTACACGTACGTAGTCACATTAAGGAGCGCCCATTTGAGTGCAAAATATGTAATTTCTCTTCTAACTCAGTCAGGCTTCTCAAGGTTCATCAAGCGACGCACAATTCAACAACTTTTAAATGTGAGAAGTGCGACAAAGTGCTAAAAAGTTACCAAACATTGTGGTGCCACAAAAAGAGAGTTCATGAAAGAAAGAAGTTGCATGATTGTGTTATATGTAAATATGCATGTTATTCCAAGACTGAACTAAACGCTCATATGAGGCAACACACTGGAGAACGCTCGTTTGTTTGTGAAATATGCAAGAAAACTTTCCCGCATGTCACGGGTTTAAATTTACACCGAAGTGTTCATTTCCCCGAGTTGCGAAAACAACAGTCTAGGGACTGTCCCACTTGTGGGAAAACCTTCCGTTCAGCTTCGAACCTCAAGGTGCACCTTAAATACACTCACTCAGATTTAAGACCCTTTCCTTGCAAATTATGCATCAAAAGTTTTAAGAGTCCTGGCGAATTGAAAGTCCATCTGGTAACACACACCGGAGAGAAGTTGCACAAATGCAGAGTTTGTACAAGGACGTTTCCCTCATTTGGCGGTCGAAATAGTCATGAGCAAAGGGTCCACAAGGTTAGGAACCCGGCAATTTGCTGTGAGATATGTCAGAAAAGTGTACAGAAATTGGGCTACAAGGAACACCTAATGAGACACCGTAGCATCAAGCCTCATGGATGTGTATTTTGCGACAAAAGATTTGTGGGTGGAAGTGGGCTATTCGTGCACATTAGGGGTCATATTAAGGAAAGAAGTTTTGGAGGAAAGCAGTTCAGTTGTGTGTTTTGCGGGAAGTCTTTTCGAAACGAATGTGACCTTCGTGCCCATATTCCCGCTCATATAAATGAGTGTCCATTCTTCTGCCCCAGGTGCGGCGTGGAGAAAAAGTGGAAACGACTTTTTCAGCGTCATTTACGACAATGCTCTGTCTAATTTTTCATTGCTCTGTATTTGAGTGTAAGGGAGAAAGTTAATCAGTTGTTTATTCATATGTTTCAATCAATTAAACTTGTATAGTCATAGAGGACAATCCCGCATTATAGTTGGATTAAATCAATTTATTCCGCATTTATCCCTTTGTTAGCATCCAGAACAAGAATTATTTTCCGGAACAAAGTTTGTTTCTATCCAATCTCCACTTAACGTATCCATATCAAACCGATCCCTTAAGAAACCAAATGGAACTGCATAGAACTTCAGTTACACAATGTTATTAACTTCTACTTGTTCAGGGCCAGGGTCATCTGCAGTTTTTTCTCTTTTTCTTCTTCCACTTGGCATGAGTATCAATTCCTTGATGGATCCTCAGCTTGTGTCTGTCCAGCACATGTTTTTCACAACAAACCACATCGCACTGGTCGCACGGCCACTTTCTCTTGGGCATCATCGCTTTCACTTTCTTCTCCTTTTCCCATCTCTTATAGAATCTATCTGCATCAGGTACCTTGGGATGTGGTTGCATCTTGATCAGTGGAAACTGCAAATGTTTGTGGTGGGTCCTCCAATGCTTTCGGTATGCCGCCATCTTCATCACTTGTCCACACTGCTCACAACAAAATTCGCTTCCTTGATGCACACATTTCATGTGGTTGGTAAGATTCGACTTGTGGAAAAAACTTTTCCCGCATTCCTCACACATGAATGATTTCTCTCCGGAGTGCACCTTCAGGTGCATCTGCAGACGACACTTATCCTTGACTAAAAACTTCATATCACATTCCGGACAAGAAATAACGTCCTTGGCAAGATCTGGCCTGTGAAATCTTAGCATATGGGCGTCCAGGGTACTCTGCAGTACGCGGTTCCCACACTCCTGGCAAATGCTGGTATCCGGTCTTTCCTCCATTGCCATGTGCGTATATGTATGGCCCCTAAAATTCAAATAAACAAACTTTAAAGAACTAAATTCGATTCCTTAAAAATATTGCACTTATTGCAGGCACTCCGTCCCTTACCTGAAACGAGACAAGTGGTGTGTTGAATAGTCACAGCCCTCCGTTGTGCACTTAAATTTGTTAACAGTAGGGTACTTGTATGACTTCGGAAGGCGTTCCACGCCCATCTCTTTAGAAACCTGAAGCTCCTCAGCATTCTTGTGGGTTGCCTGGTGTACCGCTATTGTCTGGTACCGCCCCGTTTTTAAGCAGCATTCACAGAGGCCCTGCACGTTCCGGGGGTGGAGCTCAGGATGCATTGTATTCAAATGAATAAGAAAATCCCGAGCTCTCTGAATGATTGTATTACAAAGGAGACAGATTCGTTGTCCATGTCTGCGGAAGTGAAGCCCGCTGTGTTTTTCCCGTAGATGGGCTCTCATGACCTGGAAGCTGGGGTAGTAATCGAACGGGGTTTGGAAGTTACAATCCATAGCTTTGCAGATAAGGTGGGTGTAGTTGTACTCAACGAAGGTGGTGCGTTTATACAGGAACAGGTTCGGGTTGACGACCATAAAAGGTATCACCATACCTTTTCCAATAAGGATTGGATTCCCTTCGCTGTCCTTCACCTTCCACCTAGAAAACAAGAAATAAAAAGTGTTAGGTGGCCGTGCTGTCAGAACTCTTATGGAAAGTCCAAAATCGCTGGGTTATGTTTAACTTACTCTCCTTTCTGTTTCTTCATTGTTGGATAAGTGCTGGCCCCGGGGGTTGGCTTCCGGACGACCTTTGGTTTCTTTATAATTGGCTTGGCGTGAATCTCCGGAATGAAAAAACCATCATCATCCTGAGAGATTCCCTCTTGCCCATCCTGTTCCTCCTCTTCTGATTCTTTCGACTCGCCCAGCAGGGCTTTACACCTGACCGGAAGTGTGACCCCGTTCTCCTCCGCCTGTGCAAGTTCTTGAGCATTTTTATGCGTGTGTCGATGCTGGTCTAAATGTACAACATTGGTCGGTCTCAGACAAATTTCACAGATTCCCTTGCCAGCAGGAGGACACAGATCCTTATGAACAGTTCTGAAATGATGTTTGAAGTAATACTGCTTGGGGAAAATGGTTTCACACACGTCACACTTGACCTTCTTGTATCTGTGGTATCGTATTCCAGTATGACACTCCTTGATGTGCTGATGCATACTATTGAAGCTATGGTAATAGTCAAAAGGCACCTGGAAGTCGCAGTTGACAGCTTTGCAGGTCAAGTTGGAGGAGGTGAACCCCACAAAGATCTTGAGTTGGTAGAGGAGCAGGTTGTCATTGACGATAAGGAAGTAAGGTGGGTGGGAAAATCTTTTAGGTTGTTTCTGGGCTTCAATGTCTATGATGAATTAAATAAGTCATAATTAAATAATTAAAAATACCTAGCTTTTTCTCCTCCTCAGTTACTGCTGGCTTCGGATGTGCTTTTCTTGTTGGAAGTCCTGCCAACGCTGACTTCTCACTTTCCTTTAGTGCTAGCGCAACACGGGCACCTATTCCAAGTCGCCGTGCTTCCTCCAGTTCCTTAGGGTTTTTATGGATGTACTCATGAGTAATTGTTCTGTGATAGGCACATGGTTTGAAACAAATTTCACACATCCCTTTACCCTTGGGCGGCAGGAGATCTGAATGAGCAGCCTTCAAATGATGTTGAAAGTGAAACTGACGACGACACATTAAACCGCAGAGGAGACACTCAACTTGACACTTTCTTCGTTACATGGG
Organism: Salina celebensis; assembly: GCA_036561885.1. Classification (NCBI taxonomy): domain Eukaryota; kingdom Metazoa; phylum Arthropoda; class Collembola; order Entomobryomorpha; family Paronellidae; genus Salina; species Salina celebensis. Next base: position 10,693 of record JAAXOA010003000.1, read on the forward strand.
ACCACTGCTGTTCTCGTCAATATGTTGGCGATATTTAACTTGATAATCGCAGTTGAAAGCTTAGCAGATAAGGTGAGTCCAGTTGAACTTGATAAAGTGTCTCATCCGGAGGAGGAAGAGGTTATCATTGATCATAAGCAGCGGCTGCTTGTTTATCTTTGGGACTGAGGACTTTCCAGCTCCAGGTTTCTTTTCACAATTACTCCCTTTGTTTTCGCGCATAACCATCTTTGATTTTTGAAAAGACCGATACACATTTCCTACTGGGTACGCACTATGTACGTATTTAAAGATTCTTTTTTTTCATGGCCACACGGACCGAAGGTTGCCGCTTGAGTAATTAAAACTATTACATGTATGCATCTGAATATAATATGAATAAAATAACATTTTAGCTTAGATGCTTTTTACCAACTTGTATATTGTTGCTTTTTCTACAAAACACTGTATCATCATACAGAATTACACTCTTAACATGTACATATGACATTTGTTATTTTAACTAACATTCTTCACAGAAAGTCACCAAAAGTCGTTGACATTGTTTACAGTTTTGATGGTCATTGGTCATTTCATTAGTTATGGAAGAAAGGTTGTTAGATATAGCTTTAGTATATAAAATAAAAACTTGTGTATTCCAAAAGCAGGTTCATGGGGCTCATGATTCAACGAATATGTATAGATATGAAAGACGAACAAGGCCAAACTCTGTGCACGTTATCTAAAATCATAAAAAAAACTGGTTCCAGATAAGACGGCCAACACATGATAATCCAGTGCAGACCTTACCCATTTTTTAAAGGTTATTCAGTCCAACTCTTCAGTAAAATCGTGACTGCCTAAGGAGACGGAACCTACACCACGGAATTTCAAGAAAGAGAAGGAAATGTCTCTAAACATTTTAAAATCCGAATACACACCCATTCCTAAAATAGACCAAAAGTGTGCCCCAGGTTATTTCCTTGGTCGAGCTAGACTCCATGCAAAAAATGGTAAAAGCTACTGGCTGGTAAGAGAACCACAATTTATGTTACAATTTACGAGTTATGATAGCCAGTTGGAGGTATGAATTACTATTATCTTGCAGGTTGATGGAATAACTGAAGAGAAACGATACTTTTCATCATTTGACGAAGAAACAAGGAAAATTGCAAGTGGGTTTAGCAAACTGGGACTGAGCAAAGGAGATGTTGTTATGTATATGAACAAAGATGTGATCAAACACTACATAATGCTGGTCGGAGTTTGGAGGGCTAACGGAGTTTTGAGGGCAACATACCCAGAGGACGATGCACGTAATATTTAAAAAAATGTTTAAATTACTAAAGTATTTAACTGTAGAAAACTATAATGTTCATTTCAGAAACAATTCACTCCCGTATTTTGGAGAGTAAGGTGAGGTTTTTAATTTGCGATGAAGACACCCTTGACACAGTTGTGTCAGCTGTCCGAGATGTAGATTGGAAAGTAAATATCATCACGGTTAACCGATCGAATGAAAAACACATCCC
>JAAXOA010003001.1:0-12202 GCA_036561885.1 Salina celebensis
AAAAGTTGGTAAAATTAAAGACTTACTTAAAAATGCAGTTGAGAAAACCTCCGGCCAGTGCCTCCTGAAAGGAGCTTGGCCGTTACCAACTGCTGTCCTTCCCAACTAAAAAACGTCGTCTTCCATGATCCGGCCGACCTCGACTTCCTCCGAACTCTCTCTGAGCATTATTATTTTAGTCGTAGTGAGCGTTTTCCATTTAATTATGACATCAACGAAGATAATCAACAAAATCCCATTAAAGCTGCATACTGACACTTAAACACCTCCTCCCCCGCCCACAGCAACCTGAATTCTCCAGTGGACTCTGGTGGCTAATGCAGTTTAGTTTTCACAGTGAAAAAACTTCCGGTTACGGTTTAAATTTTTGGCAAGTTGTCGTGTCTTGTCCCCTCTCTTTATACACCAATTCCACAACTATTTTCAAAAGAAAACCATTAGTTATTAAAAGTAATTGAATCATTTTCAAACAGAATAATTTTCTTCTTTGAATTTATAAAACCAACTATGGCGTCTTCAATGGTCTTCAGAAAACCCTCATTATGGTACAGTCGCGCTATCGTTAATGCGTAATTTACGGCCGGAACTTCACAAAAATGTAAATTAAAATAATTAAGTCCAACTTGTTTATTTTCTCTCCGTCTTTTCAGTTTCTCTTCAAAACTGCGCTCCTCATTCATCAATTTATTATATAAAAAACTAATTTTGCACTTGAATATCTACTTTTCACAAATTTTAATTAATTACATGTTAAAAACTGCGAACGCAAAAATATCGTTTGTTGCACTTTGACTGCAAAACTTTTTAAAATCGAAGCACTGAAAAACAATATGACCCGGCATGTACTATTCGCGGCATTTGTTTTTAAATTTTTTTGCAGTCTCATGGTGGCAACACTCGATGTTTCTCCCTGGATACATTTTTTTCTCATATTTGCTTACCACTTTCCACAAACTACCCTCCAAGGTGAACTCTCTTGTTTATCGAAGGGTTTATCCATCTGGAGAGCACGTAATTATGCTTATCAATGCATGTACCATTTTCCCAGCGACTATATGCTAATGTTTGATAACGCGTGCAATTTTGAAAATAAGGTTTGAGACTGGAAAGAAGTTATCAATTCTATTTTTTTCACCGATTTTATGTAGCGTTTGTTTGATATTAAACTACAACAAAACAGAAATCAGTTCTCGACATTTTACAACTCAAAAATAAAAGTATTTTAATAGTTAATTGAACTAGCACAAGGATAAAGGTTGGCTATCAACTAAACGTGAGTTGCCCTGGAGAAATCTGACGATACCCAGGGTGGGTTTCACACAATCGGTTTAATCAAGTTAAAATCTTTTGACAATCTTTATTACGAGCCTGCAGGTTAAAACTTAGTTAAACTGGAGTAAATCGAGTCTGAATGTCCCTCCAGATCTTGCCAATTAGAATTTAGTCACCCAGTGGGGCGTGGAGGAGGCTTAAGTAGCTTCAATACCAATACACGTCGGAGGTATTCTATACAAACAAAATCACATTTACATAGGATTTTAGACAATAACCAATGGTAAATTATTAAATTATATTCAGTTCAGTTTCGTATTAATATACCAGCTTCAGTCAAATGGTTATCTTCTAGATATCGCTGTCCTTGACGCAGTTTAAGGAGAGACAAGTGCTTGGTCATCCTCCAACCGTTTCTCCAGCGTCAGCATCGACATATTTCAGTCGAGAAATCCATGTGGGGAGGTTCCTGCACTTGGTCTCCTCCTAAGAGATCCTCAGAGGCAGGATGTTCCATAATTTAGAGCCCCATTACGTCCATTACGTGATCATCGTTCAGCAACACTTTTTTAACCAAAAAACGCACAAGAAACAACCTCCAAGACCAAGGCGAGATCGCAAACTTTTTTGAGAGAGAAAACCTTCCTCCTGGACCAACTCCCGGAAAAAGCTGTCCATCTTGGAGTCATTTACGAACATCGACATCAAATTGATTTTGATACCGGCAGGCGGTTCCCCCAGTATGAAGTGGAGGCCATTCCCTTCATGGCGTCATCCATGTTTTCCTCTTCAAGAACGACCCTGGAAGGGATCCTCGTGGAGCGCCTTACGCGCACGCTTCCTAGGAGGCTGTACACTTTTTTACTTGCGGTCAGCGAAGCCGTCCCTGGAGGGGATAATGGGCGCAGTCCCCGGAGGTTATACTACACTAAATGAGGCTGATATTCGTGATGTAGGCGAGGCGATGTAAGCGCGCAAGTCCTTGGAGGAGTCGCCTCCAGTTCCTACATATATTCCTTCATTGCAGCTCATTTCTAAATCAAACGAAACCGTTCATTAAATAAAATTTTCACTTATCCAGTTTAATTTATTGAAGTTGGAGAAAACACGTACTTATAGAAATGCAGTTGAGGGACTTCTTCGCCAGTGCTGCGCCTCTTCACAGAGGTGCTCGGCGGCCAGGTCCATCCAAACAGCCGTCTCATCCTTGATCTCACTCATTAAAACAGACGCAAACTTAGAAGCCAACGGCAGGATTTAAAAAGCGGCGCACAAGGCTGACATCATAGCTTGACTTAAACGCAAACTCCTGCAAGGAAAAAATACCCCCCGAACAAAACTAAAGTTTTCTTTCCATTTAACCTTTAATTTTACTATTAATTTAATTGTTACCTTTAAAATGGGCCGGTTTTGATTTGATACCGGCTTTCGGGGTTTCTCCAGTGGGAAGTGGGGGTTTTTATCTTGGTCGTAGAGAGCGTTTATCCATGACCCTATCTCCCAAGAAATATAGTCAACAAAATCCAATTAAAGCTCCATGCTGAAATTTCAACACTTCTACCCCCTCGCCCTCCCAAAGCAAACTGAATTCTCCAGTGGATTCTGTTCGTTAATGCAGTTTAGTTTCCTACTCAAACAAATTTCTACGCAAACGGTTTAAATTTTTAACAAAAACCACTACTTGTCGTAACTGATAAAAAAATAACTTTAATTTTTAAACAAAACTTAATGAAAAAATGCTAAACCAACAATATAAAATGAATTACCAATTGAAACTTAATTACTAAACCAACTAATTGAAAACTTATACTAAATCGGAAACGGAAGAGAAATGTATTAATTTTTGGCTCAACAACCCTAATGATCTGTTTACTAAAGAATTTTTTTGCAACTCGTTGGCAAGTTGACCTTGCTTATTCCCCAACTCTATGCCCCCGCTCCGTGACTAATTCTAAAGGAAACGCTTTAGTTATTATAAAGATTATCAAATCAATTTAGACAATAAAACAATTAATTAATTATCATCATTTTCTCAAATAGTATATTTCTTCTTTTTAAAACCGACCTGAATGACTTTGGCGTCTTCAATGGTCTCCAGAAAAACTGTACAGGCGCGATGCGTATTTACGGTAGAACCCGGCAACAATGAAAATTAAGAATAATTAAGTCCGGTTTTTAAGTTTCTTTTCCAAACTTCGCTCCTCATTCATTAATATATGAAGAAAAAAAATAATTTTGCACTTGAATGCCTACGTTACGTTTGACTAATTTTAGTTAATTACTTGTTAGAAAATGCTCACACCAAAAAATGTTGTCACTTTTTGACTCCAATTATTTTTTAAAATCCAATTAAATGACGAAACAATATAAACCGGCATGCTCTATATTTTCGCGGCCCTTGTTTTTAAAAGTTTTTTGTTGCCTCAGTTAAGGCAACACTCAATGTTTTTCTCTGGATGCATTTATTCTCATATCAGCTGCTTACCATTTTTCTTTACTCTTTTACTATGATCTTATCAAGGGGTTTATCCACCTGGAGAAAACGAAATTATGCTTATCAAAGCATGTACCACTTTCGCAGCGACTTAATGCTAATTTTGGATAACAGATGCAAGTTTGACAATGAGGGTTTTGACACTGGAATGAAATTATCTTCGATTTTTAACCGATTTTGTTTAGCCTTTTATTGATATAAAAATCATTTTTCGACATTAAGCATCTTTGTAAAGACGACGTTAAAACTTAGTTAAACCAGATTAAATCGAGCTCTGAATACCCCTCCAGATCTTTCAAAGTTTTGGTGTAGTAAAGCAGAGTGTAATCACGCAGTGGGGCGGTAGGAGGCTCAAGTAGCTTCAATACCGATACAGCGACATGACTTTTTATCCAAGAAACGCACACATCTGAGAACCTCCCGGACCAGGGCGGTATCACGAATTTTTTTAGAGCGAAAACCCTCTCCCTGGACTCGCTCCCGATAAAAGTTGTCCCTGCGTCATTTTCGAACATGGACATCAAATTGATTTCGATGCTGGCAGGGGGTTCCCCCAGTTTGAGGTGGAGGCCATTCCCTTGATGGCGACATCTTTGCTTTCTCTTTCAGAGCGATCCTGGAAGGGATCCTCCGATCCTCGTTGAGTGGTTTACGCGCAGGCTTTCTTGAGGGCTGTGAACTCCTCCGCTTGTGGTCACCCGAAGCACTGTCCCTGGAGTGGATGATCGGCGCGAGCCACGGAGGATATACTAAACTAGACGAGGAAGCTGATCATCTTGGTTTGGACGATGTGAGCGCCCAAGTCCTTGGAGGAGTTTCCATTCCTGCTTATATCCCTTCTTTGCAGCTCACTTCTAAATCAAACGAAACCGTTCATTAAATCAAATTTTCACTTATTCAGTTTAACTGATTTAAGATGGCGAAAAACTTACTTGTAAAATGTGGTGAAGAGACTTCTCCGCCAGTGCAGCGCCTCCTCAAAAAGGAGCTCGGCGGCCTGGTCCATCGCAACAGCCGTGCCATCCTTGATCTCACTTACTAAAACAGACACACACTTAGAAGCCAACGGCAGGATTTAAAACTCTAAGCGGCGCACAGGGCTGACATCAATTTTTGACCGGAAACACCAAACTCCTGTGAGGAAAAAATACCCACCCAATAAAACTAAAACGTTCTTTCCATTTAACCTTTAATTATTAATTTAATACTTACCTTTAGAAAAGTCTCCAAAGCTGTGACACTCATTTCCCATGGACTACTCGCGTCCCTCCCGAGAAAAGTCCTGCCAGTTAGGAACACCTCACTTGCATTTGGAGGTGATTCTCCGTCGACTGCATCGTCCAAATTATTAATAAGGTCGTTATTATCCTCCGGATTCTAATAAAAAGAAAAGAAATAACAAGGATTATGTCAAGATTGTAATTACTCGGCTTCAAAATAAACCACACTACACACCCGCTTGTATTACTTCGACGAGAAAAACCATTTGTTTAGTCTAATTGTCAACCTGTCTTTAATTTGTATGATTCCAAACTAATTACTAGGTCGCAACACTATTATTACAATAAATTACGTTGTTTAATTTTATTTATTTTTTCCTCAAAAAGAAATCAGCCGGCAGGCATTCAACTTTCGCGGAGCAAGTTTCTCGAGATGTTTTTTTTTTCAGCTGATACGCTATCAATGCTTTTCTCTGGATGCATTTCCATATTTTTCTATTTGTTGAATAAATTTGGGACTATTCCTATGGTATGTTACTCATTGTTGGGACTAAACCAATGAGAATGTAAAAGTATAGGGAAAATTATGTGATATGAGTATGGGGCTACTCGATGCTACGATACAGAATCTGTGTACGGTCCCTTATCCGTGAAATTGGATCACTCATTATGCGTGTTATATGAGACCGGTTATCGTGACAGTTTGACGCCGGGATTTTGAAAGCAGGAAGAAACTGAGTGTGAAGATGTGTTGTTTTTAAACCTAACTCCAAAAATATAATTAAAAACAGTCAAGATGAGCAATTATCGCGTAAGTGGAGTAATTTTAAGGATAAGTTTTTATCCAAAAAAATCTCTAAACGAGAAGTGTCCACGGTTTTTTGTCACCTTGAGTGTTATAGTTTACAGTGGCTAGTGTCACATAAATTTGCAAAAAACCTGTACAGTACGAGTTAAAAAATTAGGTCCCCTTCAGGGATGCCTGCTGGGAAAAAGTCCGTAGAAAACAGGCTGCATCTATTTAGGATTTTTTTTCTGTTACAGGCTGGTCAAGGTTTGCGCAAAATCACCAACTTTGGAAAAAAAATTCTCAATAATTACTTTGACAGTTTCAAACAGACGGTTAACAACCCAAGGACTCCTCCTGACGTAAATGACTCACAAAGGGGTCTAATTAAATATTACTACTACGATGGGTAAGTTTCAGCCACAAGTTATAAAAAAAAATTCGGCTTTGACAGCAACGCTTGATTTAAGTGATTGTGCGCTTAGAGGGGATTGATCTCCGTAGTGCCAGGTGCTCGGCCGTGAAGTTTTTACAATTAGAAGGCTTAACAATTGGTACAAAAAGTTACACGTTACTTAATTAATAAAAAAACACCACCGACTCCAACTGCAAATATAACTCCAATTGTGTTCCCAAGGATCTCCACCCCCCACATGCAGTTCCACTGAAACCTGGGTTACCGGCAACGGAATCTTCACTGATTCCAGTTCTAGCTAATGTCACGCCGGAAGTTGTGTTTTTGTCGGAAACTACTTCCACTGAACGAAAATCCCTGGAGAGGGTTTTAAGCAAACTGGAAAAAGTAGCTCCTGCCGATATTCCTGTGTTGTGTTGTGCAATTTGTTTACCCGCTGTGATTCCAGAATTACCAGTTCCAATAACGACTTCTGGAGTAGTTCGTTCGGCTGGGGTAATCCCAATGGTGACTACAGCTCTCGCTTCGGTCGCCAGCTTGATTCTTCCTGCGGCCAAGTCTGAAGTCGACAGTTAAAAGCAAGTCGCAGAAAAACTGGAGACAGGAGCTGCGGAAGAGGTGACGATAGTAAAAATCTACTGGACCACTTTCTCCAATCGAAGTCACACGAATTCCTGCAGTAACAGCCGCACTTGTCACGGTTCCTATAGTGCTTGCCCATCTGCCGGGTCCAGTCGCCAGTCGCTCACTTGCTTTTATCTAGGGCTACTCGGCACCGGCCGTACAGAAGTTTGACATTCAAGCGATTCTTCCCCCAGCGTCGGTTGTAGGGCTACCTCCAGCAGTGCTTTCTTCACTAAACGTGCCCATTGTTGGGGCCCAACAAACTTTTCCAACCTGAGACTCCTGGATTTCCATCCTAAATAACTTCTGTGCTGGCCCCACCCTTGTCATGTCTGCACCGGGGAAGAAGCTCCTGGGTCGCACATTCAGTTCTCGTCGGTATTCTACCTGCTACTCTGCTTCAGTAGCCTCCTCCTCCTGCGTACCCGTTTTGACGAGAGGACCCGTGATCCCAGAGGCAGGGCCTCCAACCGCAACACCCACAGTAGCTCCTCCTGCCCTTGTTACTGGACTCCTGCTCGCATAGAAAAGCATGATGGCCAAGTGGGCTAACGCTAAGGTGATTCTGGACAAACCTGGGAAGTCTGAATTCCTACTAACCCAGAAGAGCTTCCTCCACTCCATGCTGCCTCGTTTGAGTGGGTTCAACTAAAAACAACCAAAATCGGCAGACATGAACCCTTCCAGTGATGCTCCAGTGCCAGAATCAGAATGCCTTTTCTGGTTAAAGCAACACGTCCATTCCAACTCCTCCTTCCTCCAACTACATATATTTCATGTCGCCACTTCAAGTCCAGAGAAGGGTTTGCTCACTTGGATTGAGCAACTAGAAGAAGGAACAACTCCTCCACCAGCTACTCCACCGGAAGCACTTGGAGCTCAAGCTTCCACGACGAGGCTACCGATTTCCCTCCTGAGCAACTCCACGCTATTCTGGAACAAATGTAAATGATGATTCCTCCACCAGTTACTCCGGTTTTACCCCCTCTCATCCTAACCCATCGTGTCCAAGGTCAGGCACTCTAGAACATTCCTTAAAATCATTCATTCCTCCTTAAAATTCAGTTGTGCAACTTGCTGGCCCACTTCGCTCTGGCCTTTTCTTATCGCCTCACCAGCATTAAATCTCACCGAGCACATTATCTCAAATCCGCTCCTTCCTCCTGAAACCCCTCCAACTGCACCCATCCTCACCTCCATTCTTTCTAAACTCCTCATTGGCAAACCTCTTCCTCTAAGTCGTCTTTTTTTTGAAGCATCCGATTTTAGTTCCCTTACTGCACTCTGACCAGACATGCCGCCCTACTAAAAAAAGTTGTCACTGATTGCAGAGTGCATCTCATCCAATTCATGAAAGAATTCGCATATTTGATCTACATTTTGACCGTATCAATGTTTGTCAAAAGTTAATCAAAAACATGAAAAATCTTTCTTGAGACTTTTTTAAATCTAGGATTTTCCCCTTTTTTACTTTTTCTTAACTAAATTATGTTCAACTAATATTTGACCTAGCCCAAGCCATAAATCCGATAATAATCATGTACCTGGCACATGGAGCTTGCTCCATATAATTCACATAACAAAACACCAAGATAATGATAGTAAATAAATAAATTATTTATGTATTATTTACCTGCAGGAAGAACCAGCGCTCGATATTGTATTCCCATCCCAATGCACATCGCTTGAAGAAACTATGGCGTCCAGGAAAAAATGTTTTTGTTATTATCCCTGGGTTCGATCATAAGAACTCAAACTTTAACACTATCACTGGGAAAGCTTTGTGGAAAGCTACTAACAACTGCAACATTTTTAGTGTTGATTGGAGTGGATTTTGTAGTCGCTCCCATCGGTTTTTATTGCCTTTTGATTATATCAGGGCAGTCAGCTGGGTTCCTAAAGTGGGCAAGACTATATCCCTATTTGTCCAGGAACTATGTAACGAATTCAATATTGAACCGGAGCAGATAACTTTCATTGGACACTCACTCGGCTGCCACGTCATTCACTCGACCTCTGAACACTGGCCCAAAACCAGGAAGAAATTTGGAACAATCATAGGCCTTGATCCAGCAGGGCCTCTCTATGGCAGTTTGCTCCAAAACGAGCGATTAAATAAAGATGATGCTACGAATGTTGTCGCTGTCCACACAAACGGTGGCTGTCTTGGAATCCGGGATCCAATAGGTTCCACTGATATCTACGTAAGTAACAAAAAAAGCGTCAGTTAATTTTTCAGAATTTTGTTGTTTTCGTTATAATCCATTATTTATCAATTTGACAGATTAACGGAGGAGAAATACAGCCCGGCTGTGGACCCGTTGAGAGTCATGCACTGGCGTATCTTTTCTTCGCGCATAGTTTGAACAACCCTATCATTGGAGAGGGTAACAGGAATCAACTTGGCCTTGAACTTGCGAATAAGTAAGCTAATTGCTTTAATGTGAAAAATACTAATACAGTCACTACTAGTCAGCAATAAGAAAACTTCCCAAAACTGCGGTCATTTTGTTCCCTTAAGCCACAATAAAAATTTGAATTGACATCAAATCAAGATTCTACATGAAACATTGTCTAGTTTGGCAATGGTTTTAATTTGCAATAATATATAATATATACCTATACCAGTGAATGATCCCGTCAAAAACTTTCGATGTCCCACCTTTTATTACATTGATGCATTTCGCCAAATAGGTGTACTTCAAAAAATTGTTTTAAAATTAATAAAAGCTTTAAAAAGCTATAATGGCACAGCTGAAAGCTTTTAAGAAAGTCAAAATCTTAAAACTTAAATTCAAAACTACCGATGATATCCCATACCCCCAAAGCTCAAAGTAAAAGTCTGACCTTTGAGCACGCCTCTCAGTTACGGCGACAATACACACAAAGCACATCATTGGACTGCTATTGATAATGGCTTTCGAATGACACCTCACATGCCATATCAATATGTAAAATAAAAATAGTTGACCCCGCCCCATTGGGTCAAAATATATTTGTATGGAATTATATTTTTCACGCACGACTGAGTCGCAGCCTTCGGCTGCTCTACCCCCATCATGCACGACTTAGTCGTAATTTTTCATCCGCATTAACTTTAATTGCGCAGTTAGTTAACGAATGTGACAAAATTAGGTATAGGTTCTATGACAAAAATATTCACCTTCATGAGCTCTATCGATATAGCAAATAATTGTTTTTCGTAATTTTTCATGCGCTATAAGTAGCTTTAATTGCACATTTAATTAAAGAAGGTGACGAAATTAGGTATGGGTTCTATGAGGAAAAATGTTCACCATTATGAGCTCTATCGATTTAGCAAATAAAATTTTTTGGTCAAATTCCTTGCACTATAATTAATTTTAATTGACTGTTAATTAACACTTTGACGAAAAATGTTCAAATTCACACCAGAGCTTACTTTATTGCTAAGGATTACTTGTGTCAAATTTCAGCTCTGTACTCCTTATAGTTCCGAAGAGTTTGCACGGATAGACGGATGGACAGACAGACGGTTTGCAAGCACAATCTTATGAAGTAGCTCCGCTTACAGCTTTCGCTACTTAATAAAAATGACCGTTTGCTTAAGCACGTTCTCGCTGACTAGTTCGGGAAAACTCTTATTCTTTTCTAACTTTTAATTCATTGTTTAATCTGTTACAGGCCACGGGGAATCTACCACGTTAAAATCCATAAAAACGTTATTGACCAGGTATTAGGTAGACGATAGTGTTCTGTCGTTTTTGATTACACACCATATTTCAAACAAAGAAAGACCGCAAGATTAGCAAGTCGATTTACAGCACAAGAGTATTACTTGCATGGCAACGCGCTGCTATACAACTTGCTGCGCTTGCGGTCGCACGGCGTTCGAAACATTGTGTATGTATTTATCAGCAACTTCATACAGGACAGACGGGCGGACAGACATACAACTTTTACAGAAGTTACCAATTACGAAACGTTCAGAGATATGAATAAGCCGAAACTCAGTGCTTAGCTAGCGCAGTCCCGACCCCTGCGTCATTTAGAGTCCGGGCCCGCAATTAAAGTTACGGATTTAATTGACGCAAAACATAGTTCGATTGCCGTAATGGTTAGATTACGGTTCTGTCTCCTTCCTCTGGCCCTCTAGTTAGCTTTTTAGTTAGTCCCGGCCTCCCTGCATTGCAGGGAGCAGTAGGGGCGTGGCAAAGGCCCTTCCTAAATTTGAAGTTGCTGATAAATGAGTATTATGACGTGGACACTAAAAATATAAAAATACGAAAAAGCCAAATGTGTTATTAAGAGAAAGGAACAGGGACACCTGAGAAGACATTCTTCAATCCTATTATTGTGATATTAGAGACATTCTCTGCAATCAGTAAAATGTTCTTCGCCTGTCCTGTCCCCGTTCAGTTTTCTTCCAGCAAAGTATTTTTATCCTTTGTATAGTTTTAAACTATTTTAGATTCACAACTCACCATTTTACTTTATGACTTTCTCACAATAACAATTTTTAATGATAAGGATATATCTATAGAAATTATTATATCGAAACGCGTATATTGTACTTTTAATAATAGGATAATGTAAACAATCATTTTTTAACGAAACTGCTGGTCATTGAATACTTGTGCTAAATTAATTATTACGCTATGCTGTATGAATCTCTGCTGTAAAATAGTTTTACTTGACATAACCGGTGTCAAAATCAAAAAATAAACTAAAATTTATGTGAAAAAGACTTCCAAAAATTACTTGGGTTTTGTGTTCAGTATTCGTTCATTTTCTTTTCTACAATTTCAAACAACAGGGACGAAAATTTAATTAAAATTGACAGTCCTAATGAGCTATTTGAAAACTACACGAAGATTCAGTTCCAAAAAATTATGTACTGTCCCTGGTATATCATATCAATCAGAATGACGAAAGAAAATGTGTCCGTATATAAATGGATTAACCTTCCGGAAGATATAATGCTATCTAATGTTGGCTCTGTCGACCCATTTTAAAACAAGCTTTTTACATACCTGATAACGAGGATATATGTTTCCAGAAAGCGTGGAATAAAAAATGATGAGTTGGTTTTGATTATTCACCATTGACAAGTAAGTTAATTCGGATACTATAAATGCCTTTAACATTGCAAATACCGTAAATGCTCTAAAGAATGACGGGTCTCCAAATATCGCTAGTCTTCAGAGATAGCCGGGTCAATCATCATATGTGGGAAGCTGGGAGACAAACTGTTGACATAACGCTGCTCCATATGCGTAATTAACCAGTCCGTTGCACCACGAAATCTTGAAGTAGCGAAAGCTTGTGTCGATTCCGAATTCAAGTATCATGTACATGAAGCATGTACATGTAACTTGGACCCATCTGATCCATGTATCATGAACCATTCG
>JAAXOA010003002.1:0-12201 GCA_036561885.1 Salina celebensis
ACGATGCATTGCGCCGGAGATATACGGCGAACAGACGGACAGACGGACAGACGGACAGACGGACAGACGGACGGACAGACGGACGGACGGACAGACGGACGGACGGACAGACGGACGGACAGACGGACGGACGGACAGACAGAAGACACGATTTTATAAAGGAGCTTTCGCTCCTTAATAAAATTTTCTACCGGCCGAATTGTGCACTGTCATGAGTACGAAAATACCTCTGTAAATTATCTCGCCCTGGCTTACATCTAAATAATACAAAGACGTAGATTAATCTAAAATGATCACCGAGCGGAAGTGGCAGCCATATTGTATTATCCACTTTTGAAGAATCTCCTTTCATTCTATATCACGTTTGAAAAGCTCCTCGTCGCAATCCCATCATAGCCATCTTTTGAAAATGGTAAACTCATTATTAATCTTTGAAAACCAACTGTCTCTTGTTCCGTACCTTCATAAAGCCAGTCTGGGATTCCATTGTAAATGACACCCGGCTGCGCACTTGATGTAATGCGGTAGGTCCTATTCTGCTTCGGGTTTCGAAAATAATAGATGTCTCCGTCATGCACAATAACAAAGGAATGCCCTGTCGGAGCCCATTTTACCAACTGTATTCTCGTATAAACTTCCTGTTTCTCAGAGAAGGACGATGTGGAAGAGGATGATGTTACGTCAGATCCCAATGACACAGGCTTAGTCTCCCTGTAAAACATTTCATTCGCGTATTCACAAAATTCCATGTAAAAGCTAATCGTAAGTCTAAAAATAATCATTGTTACTACTAAACCATCAAAGAGAGATTCAATTATGGCTCGGACTGCTGTCAAATGGGAATGGCGGAATAATTTTTTAATTAAAATCTTTTCTAAGGCTAACATTACGTAGTAAAGTTTGGGGAAAGTAATTATTATAATATAAAGGATTATAAATTATTAAATGACTAAGTTCAATTAATAATTTTCCCTATTTTACGTTACCGTTTGGACCTACAAACATGAACGCACAATTTTTCAAGCTCGCAAATTTCATTTGACAAGCAACTTTATCTAATGGAATTCGTTCTTAATGTGCCACTGTGCTCCAGGGTCTAATATATATTTTCCCTAGTCAAGGGCTTACGTGACAAGACAATTTTTTAAAAAGAAAAGGAGCTTACAACATTACATTATCACGAAAAATGTTAACATAAAACTAAGAAAAGAGTTGTTTAAAGAAATATGAAAGACAAGACTTACTGTGTTTCTATTTCAAACAAGGTGTACAATGCCGTGTACGAGTGGCGATGAACCTGAAGAAAAGTATTATGAAGTTGTTACTCGGGTACATGACGCGCATAGACATTTCACCAACGAAACAATTCGGATTACATGGTAAAATCCATTCATGCATTACTTGTTACTAGGACTTGTTTGTCGTGAATTGTTAAGTAAACAAGGTAAAAGAGAATGGAGAATGGAACATCGACGTTTCCCTGACCAGGAACGTCAGCGATTTTTTTCCCAATTGCTTTTAAAGCGAGAAAGCTACAAGAGAAGATTGAAGATCAATGAAAGCGTCTTACCTTTTGTACGTCGTGGGAAAACAGTATATATTTTAAGTCCGGTGATAAGCTGAATGACACAGCATTGAAACGTCTCTGTTAAGTTAAACAAGAAAATAAAATGTTTTTGTTTTAAAAATTTGCACCAGGGACAGAGTTTCAGTAAAGAAAAACTTGGAGGACAATGTCGCAATAGAAATTTAAGCTATGATCATTTTCATTTAGGCAGTTTTAATGGAACCGTTTTTTTGTTTTCTGTAATGAAGATACGCTTTCATCAGGCCTACGTATATAATACGTATGTAAAGAAAAGAGCGACTTGGAGAGGAATTACGCTCGCGTACCAGTTTTTGGCCTTTTTCCTTTGCCGGAAAGGCTTAAATCTAATCCCTTTTTATACACGACATGACTTCATCCGAGCGTAGAAACAACAAAACTCCCGCACGTATCGCTTTTGAGAAGCGAGTTCTCTTAGAAGTTAAGTACGTTTTACAAAGGATGACGATAAAAGACAAGAATACGCTTGTCTCTGGGAGGAAAATTAATTATAGTTACTAAAAATAACATTATATTACGTATGAACGAAAGTAATTTTACGCAGAGATGTGTGTGTCACAAAAGAGAAAAGAAACTTACAAAAGTATAGTTGCTGATTATTTGGCGAATGCTTGAGTTATTGGCATCGAAAAGGGAAACTCCTCCACTGGGATCTCTATAAATCCATTCATGGTCTGCAAAAAATAGATTAATAAGTGTTTGTCAGAAACCCATTTATAAATCTGTCAAATGTAATATTGCATGCCTATTGGCCGTTCAAATAATAATAGAATGGAAAACGCCTTTGTAGAAGAAGGCGATAGAAAGTCGCAAGAAAACAGATTGCTAGCTTAAAATTGAAAAAAAAAAGTTTAAGCAAGTCTCATAAAATATTATTACAACATTGGGCCAAGTGTTTACAAAGATAACAGGCTCTAATTTGAAAGCTCCAGTCAATAATGGACGGGTTTCTGTTGCGTCTGCAAACTTTTAGCAGTGATAATGAGTATCTTTTGAAAAACTCAGAAAGCAGATCATCCAATTTTCCGCCTGCTGTAGTACACCATCTATTAAAACTGTCTACCTTGACATGACACCATGAAGCCTCTAAAGCATGTCTACTGCTTTTTTAATAATGCCTAGGCAAAACACTTCTTAGCCCGACAGAAACCCAAGGAGCAACTGAAGTGAAAGCGATACTCTTTTTCTTATACTTTGGAAATATGGAAAAATGACTGCAGTCAAATGCCAAACACGAAGTATGCATGTTCCCAAGCAGATCAGTTAGTCAAATTGTTAGGTTTTTTTTTCGGAAGTCGGCCAGAAATATTGAAAATTTGTGTGTCAAATTAAACCTGAAAATGCTTTTAGCATACGAAATGTAAAAGAAGCACGTATCTATGCTGCCAGTGGCGTGCTTTTCCTTTAAGTTTGTGATAAAACTTGGGTATGGGCTGAGAGATAATATTCTCCTCATTTCTACATGATAAATGTGCTTGTGTGATATGAATACAAAAGGATGCGCTTTTCTCTTACAAGGCTTTTCATGTCACTCACATCAAAAAAAGTTTTCACAGCGTTCTCTGTGAAGGTGTTACAGCTGCTATTTCGTGGTGACAAGAGTTAGAGGAAAAAAGAAAAATCTAAAGAAAGTGTCACACTTGACATGTCTTGAGGAGAATCTATTATTGTTAGTGAAGCCTTTTTTGTCTCAGAAAATGGCATCTTTTTCTAACGCTAGATTGTAGATAGATACGAGCGCAGTCCTGTATCTCTCACGATCTTGTAACTTGCTATCATATTAGGAACTTTTACCTGATATCCACGTCCCATTCAAACGATAAGGCTGAAAATCCGCGCTAAAAATGTCATCAAGCTCGAAACGTTTTCCTTTCACTCTGGGACCTTCATCAGGAGGGGTAAGAAGTACTACTGAGGTCACAATTAAGGCGAGTACACAGGATATTACTAAAACTGCTATAATGATTCCTCTCCAGTTTCTATCCGGTTGTCCGCTGGCAACTAAGTCCTGAAATAAAAATTTAAAAAAATGTTTTCAATTATTGTTCCACTTTATATCGCACATAAATATAGCAACAAGTTCTCAGCTTCGACTTTCTCTTTTCTTTTAGACGCATATTTTTTTCGAAGGAATTTATTGGATATAATGAAGGGAATTCCTTGCATGGATGAAATAGCAGACAAATAGCACTGATGACTAGATTTTTGCACTCGCACCACATGTTTCTTAACCAGCCCAATTTGATACATGATCTTCCATGTAGAAAAATCATTTGGTTGATTTTGCATGTATGGATTTTGGCTTTATAAATACAGAGATGTTGCTAGATTAGAACTTCAAATATTTTCGGTTTTGTAGTGGTTTTAACAAACCCATTTTTAGCAGGAATTTCCCCTTGAGAAAGCCACGTATCAGATAGCAAAGCTTGAAATAGCTGAGCTATTGGTTACAAGGGAGTATTCATTTATCATTTCATGTTTTAAAGCTGTGTGGTTCATCTAGTACGATCAAATAAAACTACCAGTGTGAAAAATGGAGGAAAAATAAAAGTACATGTACATCCAATGAAAATATTGATTTTCACAAGAATGATCATCATGTTCTGTATGGCAAACTGTGAGCATTGAATATGTCCATATCAGTTTCAATTTCATTTCCAGCCTGTCAACAAGAAAGGAAGCAGCCGTGTCAGGGGGAATAACTAGGTGAAGATTAGCGAAAAACGATACGATACTTTGTGGGTTGGGCACCACATCTTCTCTCTTGAGAGCTACCACCAATGAAAAGTGACTTTTCCAGTAAATAAATATTATTATTAACAGACTTTTTATCTCCATTTTCTCTTGTAAGCAGGTTTTGTTAGACTTTTCTGTAGTCGTCAGCACTTTCACCGGATGCTTCTATCAATACAAACATATATATTATTTCCTCGAAAACATGAGCTTAGTTTGCTTGACTGAAATGGACAGAGTGAAGCAAATCAAACAAGATTACATACCAACTGCTGAGAAATACATGTCGCTCATAAATAAAAGCGAGTAAGTTATTTTTTATACCTGTTCTGCAGCTATGGCCAACTGCTGTGCATATTTCGCTTGCACAGCAGCTGCAGACGGAGCTGTTGTATTATCGAGCGTCGGGCTCAACGGTTTTTTCCCTGGCTCTGCCGCTATACTATCCATATTGCTTTCGTTTACTAATTTCATCTCATAGTTTGCACACAGTGTCACCAGTCGAAGTAGAAACAAACTGTCCCCTGTCGTGTTCAACACCAATAAAAATGTCGCCTCGCCTGGTACAAAATCTATTTATTTCACTTAGCACCGTAACAATGTCATTTCAACATTTCACATGATTATCTACGAAAACAAGCTATAAATTCATTACGATTGTGCTGGTACTTTCTCTACGCCTATTTGTTATCCTCCACTGCAATTACGCACACCCATCTTGCCAATAAATTTAATTTTCTGGCGAAGAGGAATTGAAAAGAAGTTTGTTCTCGCGAAATCAAATAACTTCTTGGTTCGTTAAATGTGCTAGTAACTTGGCATCTTTCTCTTTCCTGGAAGCTGGCACACACAATCTACGCCAAACACTGCACACTCGCACGTACTTTTACTGCAAACTGTAGAGCAACTATTGCCAAGACAAATAAACAAAAAAAACTTTGGATGCTTGTTTAAGAGTGAAGCTCTGAAAAAGTACTGAGGAATGTCAGAGAAAACAGCTCAATTGTTATGACGGTTGTGGTAGTTGAGTAGTGAGTGATCGCAGCTCAACAAAAGGAACGTTGAAACTTGTAGCAGCAGGAGAGAGAGAAAGTTTGAAATTGACAATAGAGAAAGTAGAAAAGAGTAGGTAATTTTTGTATGTGCAACAGCTTTTGTGTCGAAGAACGCTATTGTATGTGTGCAAAGTTCACCGTTTTTTTGGTTACAAAACGGTAGGGGAAAAAGATGAAAGCAACTCTTGCTGACCTGGAAAGGTTATGGGGTTATGCTATGCTACTCTTTGAAAAAAGTGTCATGTTTTCTAGCCAATTTTAGTCAAATTACGATGGCTGGTGGTGGTCACGCTTTGAAGAGTTTTGTAAAAAGTAGAGCCCACACCAGCCACAGCAAATAACACAGAGAAAGAGGAATTTACGAGGGGATAGAAGCGACGAAAAGTTGCTGGTGAGGACAGGTTTACGAATTGAAACTGGTTCCATGGTTAACTAAATATTTGAACATGTAGTGTTTAAACTCGTACGCTCCAACATGCAAGAACTATAAAAGCATGTAATTAATGTTGTATTACATCACGTAACAATGACAAATCACACACGCAGAAGCTACCCAGATGTCCTAAAATAGCCTCAAGACAGTAGCGAGCAGTCCTCTGCTAGATTAGAATTTCATTTTTTTCTACAAAGGGAACCAACATGTGGAAGCATAGTTGGAGGCTATTTCTTCCATTTAATTTAGCCACGAACTCACTTCCTTCTACCCAATTTCACAAATTACACGAAACAGGCTATTATTCGTCCCTACACTTGTTAACTTGAATGGATCCTGAATGTGCGACGTGTAAAGAGGTTTCAGATGAATGGGACAGCCGCAGGAAGATGACAGGATTATCCAAAAGGATTACGTTAGATTGTTAGAATTCCTTTGAATTACTTATATCCATTATTGTAGCTTCTTTGGCTAGTATCCATGTCACCATGACACTTATCAAACGTAATTTGTTGCTTCGGTACTTATAGATATGACGTTTAGCCGATTTGAACTGTGTTGTTTAACAAACCAGATTTTAAATGCGAACGTTTGAAACTTTAAATTTTAAGTTCACAATTTCACAGAAAAGCGTTTCCTAAATAATATCTCAACCCTTTCGTCTGCCTTTGGCAATGCACCATGAAATACCAAACCACTAAATTGGCAGTCACCTTCGTTAATGCAAACACTTTCAGAGTCTCTTAATGCTGACCTTCTAGCAATGGCTCTATACCCTTTTCACTTCTATTCCAGAGTCGAATCACGATTTCACCTTCCAAATGACTATATGCCTCTTAATTTGCAGTACCGCATGCTGTTTTTTTCCTGTTCTCTCCTCTCTAGTTTTCTCTTTTTCTAACATTACACAAAAAACCAACAGTTTTTTTAAAGCGTTGATATCTCATCATCGGTAGGATGATAGAGGGAAAGTTCAAGAATTGAAACTCATCTTTGTGTAGAATCCTACTGTAAAGTGTGCTCTAAGTCGATATCCACATGCCCTTTTTATAACTAGGAAGCTCCAGTCGTTTTCATACCTCGCCAAACAGCGTAACCGCGTTTGCTAACACCAGAGCCGCCACCAGAAGAGCTATAGTTTTATATAGTAACGGTTCTTTTGTGAATAACTAGTAATTCCTCTGTTAGTCTGAGAGTTATACCGTCCAGGCAGTGATACCAACGATATTCCCATATCCCATAATGGCTAGTAATAACGTACTCTTACCTTTTCTCTCTAAACCTTCTACTCATTTTTGTCTTGTTTTTCTCTCTTGACATACTCTCATACTTTCAAGAAAAAAACTTCTTGTTATTTTTCTTCGATTAATCACATGCTCTCGTAAACACGCAGCGCTGCAAAAGAGAAGTAAAAAAATGGAGCGCATCGCCGTATGCTTGAAAGCAAGCGATCCTTTACATGTACCAATGCATAATGCAAGAACTTCTTCAATATTTTAACATAAAGAATCCTATTCCTTGAACCTTTGGATGGTTCCACATGGACAAAATTCGGTTAGCTAACTGTACCTTTGTGTAAGAGTTGGATTCAATTAGAATTGCCATTTTCATCTAATAGGTAAGTCCATGGACGAAGGAGCAAGGTTTCTATTAAACCTGCTTTCACCCCTAATACTTTCTCCGATGTTTGGATTTTTAAGAAGTAAGAAGATAGTTCCCCGCGTGTGGTTTGGTATACTGGAGTATGACGAAATGGAGGACCCGTGCAGTGTACTTGACTTCGATTAAAAGACGCTCACAAATATTTAATGGGATAGTAAACGGTGAAGACCCATTCTCCTTCAGTAGCAAAACTGCAAATGGGGTTTTCCCAAAACTTTTTTTTAAAAAAATCTTTCTGTTCTCAGTTACGATTCCACAAAGCATATAAACCGAGTTGCAATTGTGTTGTACTTAGCAGTTGACGTATTAATTACAGAATTTACATTATGTTTTCAGTGTCTGTTTTTCTAGATTGTGGTATTCTGATTCAGAGTGTAAAATCTATCACTAAAGGACTCACATTCAGAAGCGCGAAGACTTAATGAAATGATTTTGATACCAGTCGTTAATGGAAATTTCTTTACTTGATTTTTTGTAATATTTTGCTGTAAAAAGAATAACAAAATTAAGCTATGTGTTACATCTATTCGCTGCGCTGTACGGCACTGCTTTGCGGTTAAGAACATACCATAAAACATTGAAAATGAGCACAGAGAAGATTCATTGTACAAACATCAATTAATAAATCACGATTGCCTCAATAAGTCAGAGACATTAAAGGAAACATATTTTGTACGGAATTTGAAAATTGGATTCAAACAAGGTTTCCAGTTTCATCGGCACGCAAATTTCATCCTTTCAGCTCTAAGGTTGTCTTATAGTTATTTATTCCATTGGAATGTTTTTGATTGGGAGGTATATCAAGGGTACTCATTCTGGACTGGGTTTTATGCATCATATCTTTAATGAGGGTTGTCCTAGCAAAACGCGTCTTAAATGAGACTTGGGTCAATAGTGGATAATTGAAAAGTTACCGAATGTAAGATGGGAAAGTTGCCTTCAATTTTTTGAAAGAGATATTCACGATATGAATGGGAACAGGAAATTCCGACTTTAAAACGGTATCCCTTTGAATAAGGAATTATTGCAGTTTCCACAACACCAGTTTGCGGCTTCATCCAACAATCTATAAAAGTGCATAATATTCATAAAATCCATAACCATGGAAAGTACATCATGTATGAAACCGCTGTAGCTTCGCGCAACTACAAGACTGCTCACTCCTCTGGTGGCTTTTGGTTTCTCCTCTTGCTTTGGTTGCTTTCTCCAAGTCACTTGACTTTTCCCCAGTAGTTGTCGGCTCTGCTCGTTCCCTTTGTTGGATTTCTAGTCTGCTATCGTAACCGCGGCATTTCTTGGTGTTCCAAACTTTTTGAGATGCACCACTATGCAATTCGCCAAAGCAAAAATATGAATGTCTAATGCCTCAGTTCAGCACATCTGAGCAAATAATATACATGAAAGACGGACGGCTTCTTTTCTAATTTTGTTAACGTGGGACGCTGTCATTTCATTAGTCATATTTAAAGCAAAACTACTAATTGCCAGGATATTTCTTTCTATGTTTATAAAAAATTAACAGTTTTTGTTTGGTGCCACCTTCTTTGTGAATCTATAGAAGCCAGAACCTCCTTCAAATTCCCTAATTTTTCAATTTAATGCTTGAGTGAGGATTACTCTGGAACCACAGACATAGGCTTTGAAATTTTCATCAGATGAATAAAACCAAATGCATAATGTGAGATAAAATGATGACGTGTTCACACTAAAATCAGTATACGATATTTTTATGCAAACAATTTATATTTGCAAAAGTCAATTAAATTCGTTCGTTGGCTTGGATATTGCCATAATGTTCAGGGGGGGATATGTAACCTGTGCAATTACTGATGAGTAAACTGATCTTATTATTCCAACCCAAATCGCGAACTTTCATTAACTTATTGACGCAAAGGAACACCGTGTATTAAATACGACATGCTGAAAAGCAATCACAGATCACATCAGCAACTTGTAACCAAGTGAAAAGACCTTCGTGCGAACAACTTGAGGATATAAAAGTCGTAAGTTTTGTAAGGAGGTCATATTCCTCCCCAATTAAGCAAGAAATGAACTTGTACATCATTTTACATTGAGCTAAAATAGTATCTCCGGCAGTTTTCATTCCAATAGGAAATTTTCCTTTCAGGTCGTGCAACCGAAAACTATGTGCATGATTTATCACTGTGAATTGCGCCATAACGAGAACGCGAGTTTCCGCACTAGTACTCTTAACAACTCTCGATAAAATTGCAGAAAAAAACTATACATCACTAGTGCCTTACAAACAAGTAGGTATCTCATTTTTCTAAGAACCTTTAACCATGCACTTATACTACATATATATGTATATATGATCGAGAAATTTTTAAATTACGAGTGCCTTCCACGATCGTAATCATCTGTATCCCTAACACGCAAGTATACAAAACCCATCGTTATTATTCCCACCCATACTTTCTTTAGCAACTTTCCCTTTCCTTCATTTTCTTGGCACTGCAACGCCTGGAGTAAGCCAAAGACACCACTTCGGTGCTTCTCCATGGCTCTATAAAAACTGAAATCTCTCCAAATGAAACCTGCGACTCTTGTAACATCGTATCATTCAAGGCATTACGGACTACTGATTTTCTCCTGCAAGAGGATTTACACTAACCACAGAAGAAGTGGGAAGAGTTGATAATGAGTTCTTAAAAGTTATCTAACTTTCCCATTATTCAATGCAATAATAACTTCACGTCTCTCCGTTGCATGACATGATTTCTAGCGTTTCTGTTTCCCATTTAGAGTCTAATGGCTTGATAGTCACTTCGAAAACAGAAGCACACCAGTTTCCAGGCTTCCTTTTTGTCTGCTAGCCAACGTCCACTGCACTAGTCAAATAACTTAAGAACAAAAAATGTGTCTGAAAATGTGCCAATAAATCCGTTGGCTACCAAACCCTCCTGTCTTTCCTAACATCGCTTAAAAACTAACATTATGTTTTAGTAAAGCTTTTGAGAGTGGAGATCATTTTGTTGTCTTAAAACTAGTTTTATTTTTAGTCGTTGTTTTATCTATAATAGATATGTAATGAACACATTCATATCTTTTGGGCTTTTGTATAGATAAGATTCTAGCTGCAGAGCACCATTAACGTCTGTCGTCCTTTAGTGAATTACGATGTTAGTGTGGCCCTATAGAGGAACCCAGTCACGAAAGTGAAAAGGTCAGATGCTTGAAAGCTTATAGTTGTCTTAGTAAGAACTCACCTCATCATCGTAGAAATGATCATCCATAGTAAAGCTTTTAAAATCCTTGTACTGATCCTACACGCAACAGAAATTCCTCTTTTGAGAAAGTGAAGTGGCAGACGTGAGGTAAATTTAAGTTCCACCGACTGGTTGTTATTTCATGAGCAGTTTAGCTTGGACGATTCTGCATGCAGTGATTGTTCTCCGTTTCCAGGTTCAACGCGCTAATGACCTTATTAGTATTTTGGTCAGGGAGATGTCCTGCCTGAAAAATAGAAACGAAAGCAATATAAATAGATTTTCGAAGCAAAGTTAGCATTAAAGTATTTTGTATAGAAACACGTAATGGCTTTTCCTATATTTTTGCATAATGTTTCTGTATGAATTGTAAAACTTGTTCGGCAAAAAATTGTATTCGGTATTTTGTACTTCTTTGTTCCACTTTCCCCTATCGTTTTCCATAAATCAAATACAGACTGACGTGCACTTCAACAAGGAAATGAAATTTGAAACGTGGTTGATATCCTCGCAAACTCACACTTTGGTTTAACTGGATATATACAGGTGCATTTGCATAATATATGTGGTTTCGTTCCCTCACGTTCCAACAGAGCATTATTTATCAAATCACATACGAGTCGCTTCCAAGTTATCGTTTTCCCTGAACATCTTAGTATGATGAATAGAATAAAGTGAAATGTTGCCTTGCCAGTTTCACGTCAATCCACTTGATACAACAGCCATTTTTCCCACCAGCTCAGAGGCTTCCCAAATGTTGTGAACTGTGGAATCCATATTTTTTGCAAGGTACCTGTCTACTTTTAGCGCACAAAAGATGAACGACGAGCGTCATTCAAACGAGTTGAAATGAAGTTTTCCATTATATGAAAATTGCAAAAAATATGTCGGTGTTTGTATACTTTAGCAAGTCAGTCATCATACGACAAAATAGCCGGAAGGGCATTTAGTTTTGTTTCTGCTTTTTTGGAATCTACGTAGCGGAACCATGTTCCCAGGATATTTATGACATCAATATGTTTGACTGTTTCTCTGAACGCGATTGATTTAATATGAGCTTCGTTCGCCTTTCAAATCATAAGCAACGGAAGGGATTTCCATATCTCAAACTTGAATTACGCACGTCTGCAATCATTATACTTTTTACGAAGAACGAGTTTTTCCAAGTTATATAATGGATTTTATTTCCGTATAAACCTTTCCTGCGTCTCTTTCCTTGTTACTTATCGGTATTAATTTTAGTATGAGAACAATGAAAGTTCATTGAAAGATTTTTTTGTGATTTTCCTGATACGTGTTTAACAACTGCATCATATGTACACTGATCGAATACAGAAATGTTATGTACGTATGTGCAAAAGATCCGGATGGTAGTAAAACGTAATAAACCGCTATACGTTGTAATGGAACCATGAATGTTGCCTACTATTTACAACACAGTCGAAAGTTACCTAACTTGCCACCTAAACGATGTCTTTCATG
>JAAXOA010003003.1:0-12200 GCA_036561885.1 Salina celebensis
CCGTACACACCAAACTCAACTTACTTATTTGAGTAAGCAGAATGAACGCTTCCAAATGATATCTACAAGAGGCGACCTTCCCCAGTGCGATGATAACATGACACATGTGCGTGCGCACATGAAAATTTCAAGGCGAATGCTAATTCTACATGAGTATGCTTATCCAAGTATGCTTCCAAGAGAAGACTGACTGAATGGGAGTTTCAGTAACACTGGTCCATGAGGATTCCAGCATATGCATAAGAATAATTTAACGTTTGGAATCTCTCATTTTGCTCATCACCGACGGTCTGCTTCAATTCTTCGTGGTTGTTTACGTACATGTATACATAATCAGCTGCTTCTGAAAAGATTTCTTTCAGACTTACTCAAGAGCATTCTGCAAGAGGGAAAAATACTTTTGATTTCAGCCTGAGGATTGTATGAGACGCCGGAAGCTTATCCGTCAAAACAAACAGCAAACTACAATAGGACTCAACGTCTCCGAATTAAAACCGAAAAAACCGGAAAACTTACTTTTGTACCACATGCATCATGTCAATATTTTTCAATTTGCCATTCATTTCTCAACTTTTAACTAATTTGTTACCATAAATGTTCAATTAAAGTTCACATAATTTTAGCAACAGATTAGAAAAATCATATGAAAGCGAGTATGTAAGCGTCCATCATCGTTTGTCTGTGTATTCACTCTTTTCCTAGTCTCCGCCGTGTTCAAAGTAAAAGTTTGGTAGTGTACTTTTGACTTTTGATGTTACTTTTCTAATTTGTGTTCATAATGCCCCTCCATATTATTATTTGCCTACTTCCTTACACTGTTCTTCCTTTTTCGTTCAGGTGTCGCATTTAGCTACATTTGCCTTGAGATCATCTGTCCTGTTTGTGTGTATGAATGAACAGTTTTTTTTCTCTTGTACACTAACCACCTCAACTTTACTAGATGACAATCCCATTTAAACCATAAGCACAATGGGCAAACTACTGACAAATCCGTAGAAAAACATTGAGGAGAGTATCTGTTGAATACCGTCTGTTTGACATGACGTCATTTTCCTCTAATCCTGCAATATTAAACTGCCTAATGTAACAAACTCTTGGATTGGTCCATCGGTTTCTACTGTGAAGACGATCAACCCATTTCTCTCCCCCTGGCACCCTTCTTCTTCGATCCTTGTATTATCATATCGACTTCGACATGGGAACAACGTAAGAATTAAATTGTACACAAGCTTTGTACAATACACACATAAATCACTCTGGCATCCCTGTATAATCTCTGGCTAGATTTTAAAAGGCGAACAACATTTTGTACACACTTTTTGCATGGAAATTAGCCTCGAAAAAGTATGACAAGCTGGCAAATTATATTTAAATTTTGAAGTTTGCTTTCTCAAGTTTTAGCGCTAAATAAGAGAAAAGAGGAGCGAAAATCTTCATGAACATTTTTATGTGATGACAACTTAATAGTTTCACTTTCCAGGCTAGAATTCTATTCATAGAGGAAGAGGAAAAGAAAAAATATATCATAATACTACTATTTTGGGATTCACATCGTTCCAACAACAAACCGTGTCGAGTCTCATTGTATTGAATGCTGAAGCGTTCCGATAGCCACATGTAAATTACCTGTCAAAAACTTCATTTTTTTTGTGCAGGACACTATTTCTATTTTGAAAGAGGGGAATCAGCTGAGGCGTTGCGCATCAAGTAGGAGGTGGGATGAAAGAATGACTGCGAAATTAAGTTACTGCATGCAAATTTTATTTGATTGAATATTTAAATCGATAGAATAGTATAAATCACCAGCATTAATCATAATCCATTTTACCATTGAAATAATAATTTTCCTTAATACAGATGGGTAATGGAGGTTTATGCAAGTCCAATTGTAACGGCCTTGTACACATATTGCTGGAATGGTGTAGGATTGAATGGGAGAGGCGAGATCATTGAGCATATGAGTTTTTTTTTGGGTAGCTCCGTTGGTCGTGCTAGTGAAACACGAGGTTGGTCGGAAGAAGATCCAATACGCGGATCCAAACAAATACTGTTTGATTAAGCGGATAATTATTTACTGGGCTGGTTACTTGGAGGGTGAGATTTTCTATTTGGATTCGATTTAAATAATCAGCATTAAGGGATTTTGCTTGTTAAATTGTAAACTAATAAAGCAAACTTGATTACTGTTATGTTGTTTTGAAGGCTCATTGCCAGTTTAAAAAATGTTTCAAGCCCTGCCGTCTATGGAAGTCCCGGCGGATTCAGGTAAAGTTTTCCGTACGACATGGCGACTTCCGTGAAAATTCCCTTAGTTGATTGTATGTTTTTGTTTAAAACATTTAAGTAGATGCCGAGGAACAACAGAAGATCAAGCAGATGATGCGTTATCACACTATATCCTTCCTAATATTAATTGGAATATTTAAAACTGGTAAGTCATGAGAATGTGGCATCTACTGATTATGTTAAAATTTTTGTCCACATTTGTCAGGAGACGATGTTTGACATGTATGGATTTTGTATAACATGGATGGATGATTTTTGTATTGTAGCCAAAGCGGCGGTGGAAAACATGGGAATATCAGCATTCGACTCATGAGAACGAAAAGACGAGATGGGCGATTTTGCAGTAGGACTAGGACGAAATTTGTATAAAAGTTCATGTCAAAGAATCATTACAGTGTGCAAATGTAATTGTTCATCGTAATAAAAAGGGACAACAGTGATTGTTCATAACGCAAATATTTATGAGAAGTAAATGATATTTTTGCCCTGTTCCCGTAATTCTCTTCAATATAATCATTTTTATTTTTACATTTTTTCGATCGCTGCTTGGACAATATTTTTATCTTTAGTTCTGTCCGTTTCCTAAATAAAAATTGAGATGTAAATTATCTTTATACATGGATATATTCATTTTTCAATTTTTTTTTCACGATAATGTTTACAGTAATCATGCTGGTTGAAGTTGTCATACTTTGAATCTACACAAGTAACAATGAAAAATTAAAGAATTGCTCTGATGAACCACGGTATGTATCATTTAGATAAACAATTATTGAATATGGTAGTCCTTAGGTTCATAATAGTATCTGACACATCTATAACAACGGGTGATGCCGTATTGAAGCACTAATAATCATTATTTAACCAGTTTTACTGAGCTCTATTTTGAGAGTAATTGAGTAAATACTAGGTAAATACTTTATCACTAGCTACAACTAAAAGGACAGCCGATCCGGGTATGAATAAATAGCGCTGACTACGGAAAACTAGGTACAAAAATACCACTTAGAAACCAGAGTGGTTAGTACTCTATGCACAAAAGTGGGCTACAAAACAATAAATTAAACATAAAAGGACAGCCGATCCAGGTATGAATAAATAGCGCTGACTACGGAAAACTAGGTACAAAAATACCACTTAGAAACCAGAGTGGTTAGTACTCTATGCACAAAAGTGGGCTACAAAACAATAAATTAAACTTAAGTTCTATGGGTTAGTATTTTTTACTCTTTATACCGAACCTACTGTACAACAACCATGATTAAAGAAACAATTCAGACTTGCACAAATCTTTCGATGGGGTACATCAAACATACAATTGCATATGATGAACCCATGGAAATTATATGTATTTTAGCAGTTGTATCATCAACAATATATAGTAAACAAACAATAAAAGATGCACTTTTCCAACTGTAGCAGTTAATCAACTATATTTATTTGCGGCACTAATTTCTCTGCTTCCAAACTGTATTGCACAAAATGCTCTCCCTGCTCTGAGAAGAAAAAGAAACCGGGTATATACATATATTCCATCATCAGTTAACATATATGTATTTATTACATAGCATAAATAATGTCTTGCATACTTAGCGTCCGTTTCCATGCAACTTTCTGTTCATTTATGGTATAATATATAAATTTCAAGTTTTGTTTATTAAAAGTGACATTTACAACAATTTATACATAGGTTCTTTAAATCTTTATTCCTTTCTTTTAAAGTGATAGTAAATATTTTTGTTTTTAAATATTTCTCTCCTAGTTTAATATTCTGTTTTTAAAGTTTTTTAAAATTTTCTTTCATTTAAATAATATCTGAAATCATTGCTAACTGTAGTAGGTAGTTTATGTGTACGTATGTCTGTGTCACTTCTGAGGGCACGAGATTTAAATGTGATGTATGATTTCGTGTTGACAGACAGAGTTATTTGTAATTAAACCACATGGAATGTGGCTCTGAACAGAGCTCTGGTTAAATGCCAATAAGGTTTACCTTTATATACGTAATATAGAAATTATATTCAAGTAACATATTTATGTTGGTCGAGACACTCCCTCATTTTGTCCTAAGAATACTGCAAATCCCTACTTTTTGTTGTTTTATCCCAATCATGTTACTGTGTATTTCCTTTTCCGAGATCACAAAGGCGAAATTGCAGGAAGAAATTGTCTGCATAATGTATCTGTATTCGCTTAAATTAATGATAAATATAAATATTACGCTACCGTTACGTATAGTACATTATATTCTTTAATGTAGTGATAATAATATAACAATTTTCATATGACAAACATGATAATGATGAGAATATGAATGATAATTATAAGAGCAGCAGTTATATTACAAAGTACGGGGTATCCAGTAACAACGTAGGTTAAACACCTATAAAATTTACAAAGTCTACTAGGAAAACCTTTACACAACATGTATGTACTAAAATATAATGAATAGTTTAATTTTCAACTAAAGAATATCGTTTTCTCTCCCTACATAAATGATAATCAAAGTGTTCGGTACGAAGAATATGGAAGTCATATCAATAATAATAATAGTTAGTTTGAGTAATATTTAGTAAAGTAGCAACTGTATATGCTAATAATAATATAGAATAATAATAAATTTAAGTCTGTATGTTTTAGTGTAAGGCGTTTTACACTCTTCACACGTATGAAAACGATGCCCTTATTTAGAGACTCGCCGTCTATCCTTTCCGGATAAGGATGTATTGTTTACCGCTACTATGTGTTCACCATTCCAATCCAACTCTCCTACTACATACGTATAATAGTTGGTTATTTCGGTTGTTTGTCACTATCCACGTTATAAACCTTGTCTAACTAAAAGCTACTTAAGTCTTTGGCCAACAGGAGTAAATCGTTCTTGCCATCACTCAGGATGTCACAACTGCTCTACATACTTTGTCAATTGTTCCTGCGCAGTTAGCACAGATTCGTCTGCGAGTAACTGTGGCGAATGCAGTATGTCAAGTGGAGGTCCAGCCGACCCGCCGGCTGCTGGATGTGGACTGTGTGAGGGTGTTGGAGGATGATGGGGCCGCGGTGAGGGTGTAGGCATTGCTCTTGGAGAAGCGCTTGGTCCCGAGACCGGGGTCGGCGGTCCCATAGGAGATGATACCGGAGCAGGTCTACCAGAAAAACGTTGTTGTTGCAGTTGAGATTGTAGCGTAGGGTTACCTAACTGTGCATTGATCTGGTTAACACCAGGATTTCCTAACTGTCCCATGGCAGAGATTTGTTGCTGGAAACTAGGACCGCCTGTACCACCCATTTGATTTCCTACACCGGGATTCATGGTTCCAGGAATCTGTGTTAGTTGAGGGTTCCCACCTCCAATTTGATTAGCACCCATCTGGTTGCCCTGCGAATACGTCATAAACTGCTGACCTTGTGGGACCTGAGCACCATTATTTCCGAGGGTTTGTTGTTGTCGTATCATCATCACTTGCTGCTGCTGCTGTTGTTGCTGCCGAATCCACTGTTGCTGCTGCTGCTGCGAAACCATTAGAGGGTTGTGCTGCTGAGGACTTTGCGGATGCTGCTGGAGTCCATGATTAATACCTACTGGTTGTTGCCCAAGTGCACCTATAATATTAAGAGTAAATATTAAAAGCGATCCAGTGAGACGAATCGTCACTTAAGTGGTGCTTCTAAACTATGTGGAAAATGCCTACCTTGATGTATCATATTGTGTTGCTGCTGGGGTTGACCAGACATGATCACTTGCCCAGCCTGCTGGGGCACAGGTTGACCGGGTTGCGAGACAGGCTGTTGGGGCGCTCCTGGTTGGCCCTGTTGCTGCTGCTGCTGCTGTTGTTGTTGTTGTTGCTGCTGCTGTCTATGTCTAATAAATGCTGTCATTAGTTGAGGATTTGAACGCAATAATTGAATCACACGCTGTTGTTGTTCGGGAGTAGCAGGTGCCCTGAGGGTTTGTAGCAACTGATGCAGCAACAACGGCCCTTGATCACCTTGACCAATCTGACCAGGTTGTCCAGCAACTTGTGGTCGGATTTGTTGTTGTTGACCTCGAAGTGTGATATCTACAATCAGAAGATATATAAATTTAAAATTACCAGTTCGGAACTGTTACGAATTTAACTGTGAAGATGCTTATCGACGGCATAGTATTGTACGCACCTCCAGGAAGCGGCGGTTGCTGCGGCTGGGGAGGAGGTTGTTGAGGAGCTTGTCCCTGTTGTGGAGGTTGATTTGGCTGCGGTTGCTGATGTAGTAGTAAATTTGGAGAGTTGGGAAGTTGAGCATTATTATTCACAGGTCTGGTGGGTTGCATCCCTGGATACCTCGGTATCTGATCCATGCTAGGTAAGCTCGGATGTCGTAAGGTTGCAGGGGCTGTATTAGCGGCAGGGACCCTCGGCGTTGGACTCATCTGTGGGTGTGGGCCAC
The DNA here is from genome assembly GCA_036561885.1 of Salina celebensis. Classification (NCBI taxonomy): domain Eukaryota; kingdom Metazoa; phylum Arthropoda; class Collembola; order Entomobryomorpha; family Paronellidae; genus Salina; species Salina celebensis. The sequence continues at coordinate 6,715 of JAAXOA010003003.1, forward strand.
GGAACTGGCCTACAGGGGACATAACACCGCTGGGGTTCTGCGGTATATGCTGATGGCCACCGGTAGTGTGAGGTTGTTGAGGCTGCTGAGGAGGTATACCTGGTGCAATTGCTTGAGCTTGTTGACGGGCAACTTCCTGTTGTACTTGTCTAGCAGCCTAAAGAAAATGTTTCGTAATTATTGTACATGTAGACTAAATGTTAAAAATCTTAATTTTAATGGTGAATTTCTGACTCACGTTACGTACCTCTAACGCTGCAAGTGGAGCCCCTGTGCCAGGCTTTCCACCCACTCCAACTACGTTGAGGTTAGTCGTCATTGGACTGCTTACCGACTACGAAAATGAAAGATAAATTAATTGATGTTTTGACAGCATTTTTCTATGTGTTAGTCCTATAAGAAGGTATCTTTGTTGCAGTTTAAGTCTCCACCCATAGTTTTTTTTTTAAAAGTTAGTCAGATTGGAATCAAAACAACTATAAAGTAACGTTTTCCACTCCTGTCCATTGTATCCCATTTTCAATATGAAAATGTTTACTGTTTGATGGAAAATGTTTGCCAACCTACATGGGTTGCTGTTGATCCGTTGCTCAACAACTAAAATACTGACAAAATCACCAGCCAAGTTCGTTCGCTAACAATGCATTGATCTTCTATGTTATGAACTCTTAATAATAAGTTGTGAATAGAGGTTCTATTTCCTCAATACTTATCTACGCGGAGACTTAATAATACTAATACTTTTTAAAAAACTTCAATACTTACCGGTGGTACTCCTTGAGCTGGTCGTTGCTGAGCAGGCGCTCCACTTGGTGCAGGGGTAACTGGAGGGGCACCTGAGGCATTGCCCATTTGCATCATGACTTGCATTCTCCTGCGCAAAAGCTGATTTTGTTGGACTCGTTGATGCTGCTGCTGCTGTCGTAACTTCTGCTTAATGTTATGACAGAATGGGACGGGACATTTTTGTTCTTGGCAATGTTTGGCGTGATAGCAGCATAATGCAATAAGCTGTTTGCAGATTGGGCATCCGCCATTTGTTTTCCGTTTGCAGAGCTGTAAGTTTGAAAGACACAGAACGATATTTAGTTGGGTCTACTTCAGATCCTTTCATCGAGGCTACTAAAAATGGTTTATCATAACATACTTTTGCGTGACCGACAACGCGCTTCATCTTCTGGCACGATGGAAGTCTACAATTTGCATCTCGGCATTGACAAGCGTGTACCAAGCTATGTATACACCGCTGTATAGATAATTTGCGCGCAACGGTGGGGTTTGACTTGTTTTGGTCACCAGGAGATGGACTGGATCCATCATCCAAATCGAAGCCAAGCTTGTCCATTTTGTGTGGATGACCGATCTTTGAGTAGCACGGTATGCATAGATCGAAATCGTCGCAAACAGTACAGTGATACCTGTAATAACAATATTCAAATGTCAATAAATATCCAGCGAAACTATTATTTTACTTCGAAATATGCAGGTCTTAAAAATCATACCTCGTTTCGACATGAGCTTTGCAGTTATTGCACGTGTACACAAACCTATCCTGCCCTTGATTGTGTAGTTCGTACAACATCGACATAGTTGAATACTTTGCTCTTCTAAGCGATGAAAATTCGTAATGCTTATCACGGGCTAACGTTAGAAATGCGTCACGTCCATCCATAAGATCACAAGCAATGAAGGGGTCCGGGTCCTGAATAGACTGCAATTGTAACAAACAAATGTTTTTCAACAACTTGTAATTGATTCTACTCAGAATAAAATGCAGGCGAAAGAAAAAAAGAGATAGAATTTCAAAGCATTCCCTGTGTATGCCAATCTTTTTTCATAAAGAGGTGCCTAAGTAGAAATTCATGACGTTAATGTATTAGGTTTTAATGGTGGTTTTGTGTAGACTTACGAATAGCATTGAAAAAAATAAGTAGACAAGAAAATAAGCAAGCATAAAGTTACTAGTTGTAAAAAAATATTTGGATTTCATCGTACACTTACGGCCAGCGAGGCTGCTGACTGAGCTGAATGTAATCTGATGACGAAGAAGACCTCCTTGTGTTTCTCCATGGTGGCAAATATCTTCGTTGAGAGATCATTACCGGTTTGAGGGGCATTCGACTTCTTGTTGTTCTTACGTTGATTCGCCTTCGATTTGTTCGATTTCTTGGCTTTCTTCTGGCCCTTCTTCTTACCATCCCCATTCACTTCAGACTCCTCCTGTGATATCGATCAAAGTAAACAATGCACGTCTAGTTTCGCAAACCCGACACGAAGTATTTAATCTTAAGAAACTTACACTACTCGCTGCCGCTGCCGCAGCCGCTGCCTCGGCTGCTGCTTCCGCCTGTCTCCGTTTCTCCTCTTCTTCTTGATCTAGCTCTTTGATTGACTCCTCTAGTACATTGGGCCAGAAATCACCTTCAAAATAAGGCAGTTCAGCGGCCGAAGACAGATTGTCTTCCATGGCTTGCTTAAGTATATCCTGGAGTAAAACAAAAGTTTATAAGCTTCAACATTAGGAGCATCAGCACAAATAGTAATGATAATGGTTATCAGCCGTGGATGATCACTTACCTTGTAGTCCAAAACGATTCTCTCGATAATACCTTTGTCTAGCATCTTTTTATACCATTCTTGTAATCTCTTGGGCTTAGGAATTTTCTGTTCAGGTGGATGGCAATGGAAAATGTAGTCGTCACCTTCGGAGGGTGGACATGCCCAAATATGGGCCATCGTATAACCTAGTTGCTTAGCATATTCTAAATATCCTAGTAGAATTTCATGGTAGACAGCCGTTCGAAATTGTCTTGGCCTAAAGAAATGCACAGAATCTAAATACGCTATATACACACGTCGAGTGTTTGGTGTAGGACATTCTGAGCCATATTCTTGAACGTGCATTCCAAAGAAGCACACATCTGTCCCATCAATCTCTTCAAAAGCAAACAGTGCTTTGGCCCTATGAAACATGACAAGATTTCTCTGTTATAGCATCACTACACTTTCTTTAAAGTTAAACATTAAATGAGTCTTTACATACCTGTAAGGAAAGTTATCATTCAGACTTCCTGTCTCAACAAATCTATGCCTCATTCCGGGTTTGACTTCAACAATCTTTTCGGAAGAGGAAACAACACGTATATACACTTCACCGGCACCAGCTTCCTTCTTCTTCAAAAAGTTGTTCACCCGAGTTTCAATGTACGTTCCTAGCTTTGTCGTCGGCAACCGCTTGGCAGTAAACTTATTATCTTTCTTCTTTTGATTCTTAGCTTTGAGGCAATTTTCACATGTAAACCTAGTGTTAAAAATGGTACATACAACATTAGCATTGTTTCATAGAATAACTATGGAAATAATAAATTTATTAGCTTACCCTTGAGGCCAAATAGTCTCCATGTGTAACACACAAATCTGGTGTAACTTTCGACCGCAGTCGTTACACTCCACGAAAGGCTCAAGCTCTAAATGATCGTTCTTCATTTCTATGAACTGATCTTTACGTATAGACCTGCATGAAACGGAACCATAAATCAATGAAACAACTCAGCTCATACATACATGTACCTTAAATTGATGGCTAAAAATTTCAAACTATTGCTTACGCTGATGGAGCTGTCGGATCATCCCCCAAACTGACTGTTTCACCTGGAATTTCATTAAAACACTTCTGGCAGTACGTATACCTGTAAATTAAATAAAAATAATTAGCCAAAAATTCCTGAGTCTAAATATACTAGTAGGTGACAAACAAATCGTACCTGTTCTGATAGGAGAAATATTTTGCGTCCCGCTGAATTGTACACAGTTGTTTTCCGTAACAGCACAACGTCTGTGGATTAAAGGTGTACTTTCTACCACAGCAGTATCCCAGGGTTTGCATAACCGGATCGATTTCTCCTTCAAAGACCTCCGACAACTAAACGACAGTAACGAAACTAATTAATTACTTTTGCTTCTTCCCATGATTGTGTTGGTTAAAAAATCACTTTACCTTGGTGCAGTAGCGATATACTCTTGAGGTTTTCCTGTTATAAAGCCACGCATTGTCAAACATTAACCATACATCGTCTACATACTCCCATGGGTCGTTGTAGCTGCCTGTTTCGAGTTTTTTCTTTATTGTAGACAGATCCATAGGCTTCTTGATGATGTCAAAATAATCGGGTATACCTAATGCCTATAAGAAACAACCAGACCGTGAGAATTCATTGATTACGTTGATATGTATATGCGTTAACGTCAGATTAAAGTTACATACCTGGGGATCAACAGGCTGCTTGAACGGCAGTGATTCGGGATCCTGACGGAAGAGTTTTTCCAGTGTTGGAAGAAGAGACGTTTTTAGCTCCTCAGGTTTAAACACTACAAACAAAATTTTCAATGGGTTAAACATTTCTGAACTTGTGCATGAAAGTTTCATATGTACACGTAATTGATACAGGTAGGTTACTTACGGCACTTTTTCTTATCCCCTGATGAAGGAGGCGCAGGAGACGCCATGGAGGTGGACGCGAGCGATGTCGCATTGCTGGCCGGCGTTTTTGGAGGCTCAGCTTTGACAGTTGTAGCTGTGCTACTTACGCTGGCCGTATCCATTGGTTCCGTAGTACTTGATGTTGACATGGGACTGGATGGCTCCTCTTTTATTTCTTCTACAGAAGAAGGTTTTATTAATAAGTATATCAAATGTATCAAAAGCTATTGCACAGACCAGTCCTATTCATGAGGGGACTTGTACAATGTCACGCTCCGTAAGGGCACTTGATGTGTTGAGCCACAAAATTGAGTCATTCTGACAAAGTCAGAAGACAACTTTTACCATCAGAAATGGTATCTAGCGTTAGCTGGTCAACAGCTCAAACGCACACTTTGTCTCCTGCTGTGGGGCACATTCATAAAATCTAATACAATGTACATGAGCGACATCCTCTGGCTCTGGCTTTCATGTTTATAATTGATTCTACCTATTCTGAAGGATAAAGATTGCGAGAAACAATCGATTGACCTACGCTCGATGTTTTAGTAGGAAAAGTGGGTATGCTCTTTACCCATCCAAATTTTAACCATCATGAATTTGCGTTTTTGCCCATGAAACTATAAAAACCTGACCATCTTTTGGAACAAAATGTTCAGTACTGAAAATTATGGATTCGGTAATATTTAAATGCTAAAAGTTGACTAGTGAGTACTTTGTTAGATTTTGGTAAGTACTGTGTGATTTTGACATTTTGGGGGTATGGCACCTGAAGTTTACTGACACCAGTGTGACAGAAGAGGGGTAAATACTCAAATATCATGTTTTTGGCGTGACGTTCTTTTCACATGTCCCCTAACCGTATATATAGTCTGGTCTGCGAAGCTCTTGAAACGTGCATCTTGTTGCATATGACTATGACGATTAATGACCAATTTATAGCTATAAATGAATAATAATGCCTACTTTTAGATGCTGGCGGGTCTATTTGCATACTGGGTAGCTC
>JAAXOA010003004.1:0-12198 GCA_036561885.1 Salina celebensis
ATGTATATAGATAAAAAAATATAGAACAGAATGTTCTTTCATGAAATGCAACCGCAAAACTTTTCATGTGATGCTATACAGGTGCGGGTTAGCTAAAACATTGGAATTGGAAGGTTGAAGTTTGCTGCTGCTGGTGCCACTTCAGTAAGAGTAGTGGCACAATCTAAGACTGGAGAAGTACTGAAAAATAACAAGCGTTTAAAATTAAAAGCGATAAAAATGTGAACTTGCTATGAAATGGTCAGTAGTTCATGATTTTCGAGGTGTGTGGTAAATTGTAAATACAGATAATGATAGATGATATGAAACAAGTACGGATTGACTGCATACGCGTATCCTTTATGACTTGAAATATATATTCGAAAGATGGAAGTGATTGATACGGTATTGTACGCGTTGAAGGCTATAGCATGCTGAAACCACATGCTGGAATGCGTGGTTGTGCTGGAAAAATTTATTCATGTAGGCGCTTTATAATGCATTGTCACTTCTCCAGTCAGAGTTAATGTTTGAATAGTTTGCGTGAGGTACTTTAACTGTCATTCATATTCATGAGCAGAGATCAGGTAATAATTGCGCTGAATTTGCAGGAAAACTAGTTTTATTTTATTTGTGATTTTATACACGCAATCGTGAATGCATAACATATCTCTCACCAACCTTAATTACAAGAACAATCAGTATTTTCATTCGTAAATGGTTCAACCAGTAAACCAGCGTCTATAATAATATTACTATTATGTGTTCCTTTAAATCCGAAATCGTACCTTGACGCTGGTTTTGGCTATAATATTGAATATAGCAATTGTATTGTATTGTATTGTATATTGATTGTATATAATATATACACAATCTTCAAATGGAACTAAAAAATGAGATTATTTCTATTTAAGTAATTGTAATTACATTCCAGTTTAGACGGTTTATTATGCTTAATGCTGAAAATAATTGATCCCTTAATGTGTCAAGTCAAGTAGTGTTTGCATGAAAATATTAGTTTCTAACAGACAACAGAGGTTAATTAAAAGTCATATATATATTTAGAGCAGTCAAGCTAAAATTAAAACTAGTAGTGGCATTAGCGGTATGACTTAGTAAAACATGTTTGCTGTACGATGAAAGACTTTGAACATTAATGACTACTCTAAGTTACTGGAGGAGATTAGATTTTAATGTATGTACATAAAATGTACCAGTACATATATGGTGGTATGGTGGTGGTGGTATATTTTATATATCAATCCACCAGAATGGCTTTTCAGAGGATTAATGACTTGATAAAGTTGTTCTTTTCCACATGTACTTTCTTTAAACAACTGCTCTTTCTTGAAGAATAAGTATTGATGGTTAAATGTGTGGTACGTAAATTGGAAGGAACTGGAGGAAGAACTTTTGTATGTACTTACTTAGTATGTTGATATGGGTCCTAATTAACTTTTTTTGTTCTTCCTGTTTTAGGACATTATCGAGAACGATCCGTCCCAGACGTAGTTACTCCACCCTTGACAAGCCAACTCCGGACGGCCATAACTCTGCATCCCCCGCTGGAGTAGGAACATCAGCGTCATCTGGGTCGCTGTATAGAAGTTCCTCCCCTAGACAGCGGAGTTACACAACGTCTTCAGCAACGGAACTATCCCGGAAAAGTCTTCAGAACAACAATAGTCATCCAAGGGGTGCCAGTTCTGGCACGCCTCCACCTTACGTAACAAGTGGTAGTAGTCTGGATCCGAGTTCGGGTGGTGGTGAGAGTATAGGAAGTTGTATTGACCCTGGAGAAGACTATGCAAGTGATGGTGTTCTTTATAGAAGTAGTCGTGGGGGAAAGTCAGGAATTGGGAGACATTCTTCAACGACAGGATCTGGTCAGAATCAGCGTTTCTCAACTCACCTGACCGGTGTCACGGAAGGTGTAGTTACTGGAACAAAACATGGTCCAAACATTACTAGTATACCCTTATCATCTCGAAACAGCTCCTCGCAAGGACAAGGTGCACTCACCAATTCAGTGTCAAGAACTTCAACTATCAGTGGGGTGTCGAAAGATCCCGTGTTGGGGTCTCCAGGTAGTGGAGACTCTAATATTGCAAATAATAATTGCATATTGGAGGACAGCGAAAACAATAGTGTTGGTGGTGTTAGTGAACAAGGAGAGGACAAAAGGCGTGATGGGAGATTCACAGTTAGTAGTATTAAAGAAAGTGATAGTGTCTTGCTTCCAGCAACAGAGGCAACTACTTCAACAAGAAGAAGGGAGTAAATTGTCGTCAGAAGATATCAGTGAACAAGTCGACAGCAATGCTGAAGCAAAAGAGTTAGAGAGCATAAAGGAAGAGAGTAGCGCGTCAGGAAGCAGTCGTGCTCCATCCCTTAGTCATAGTCAAGGAAGAATCTCGTCAACTGGAGGAATGGCAGGGAAAGCAGTTGAGTCAGCTAGTGAGCCGACTGACGGTAATGATCATCATGTTAGAAACGACGGATCTCACAACCGAAAGCGGTGAAACTACGGCAGGCACTGAAGTAACAGTATCAACTGAAACAACTGCGGAATCAGTTGAATCTGGGACGGTACCTTCTACAGACACCGCTGGTGGAGATCTCGAAACAGTACCGGAACCGGAACCTCAGCCGCCACAGCCGCAACAAAGTCACAGGGAAAGGAGTGATACAGAGGAGGGGGAGGAAGAAGCGGTGGATGTGAGTCCTGATGGAAGGTATCTCAAGTTCGATGAGGAAATTGGAAGAGGGAGTTTTAAGACGGTGTACCGTGGTTTGGATACTCAAACTGGTGTTAGTGTGGCTTGGTGTGAGTTGCAAGAGAAGAAGTTGAGTAAGAGTGAGCGGCAGAGATTCAGGGAAGAGGCAGAAATGCTCAAAGGTCTCCAACATCCCAATATAGTTCGTTTTTATGACTATTGGGAAGCTTCCGGTAGAAAGAAATGCATTGTTCTTGTGACAGAACTAATGACTTCGGGAACGCTGAAAATGTAAGTATTTGAATTTAGTTGTGTTTCGGTTTATATTTATTATTTCAATGAAAGTATTTTTTATCATAATATGTTTCATACCTTAGGTATTTACGTCGATTTAAGAAAATTAATCCAAAAGTTCTCAAGTCCTGGTGTCGGCAGATTCTGAAAGGATTATATTTTCTCCATTCCCGTACTCCCCCGATTATTCATAGAGACTTAAAATGTGACAATATATTCATTTCCGGGACCACCGGTTCTGTCAAAATAGGAGATTTGGGGTTAGCTACATTGAAGAATCGATCCTTTGCCAAATCAATTATTGGGACACCAGAGTTCATGGCACCAGAAATGTACGAGGAACACTATGATGAGAGTGTTGATGTTTACGCTTTTGGAATGTGTATGTTGGAAATGGCCACCTCAGAATATCCATATTCCGAGTGCACCGGACCTGCACAGATCTACAAAAAAGTTGTTTCGGTAAAAATCAACAGTTCACGCATTTTCATGAAACTCTTGCGAATCTTATAGTTACTACAACGGGTATTTGGTTTTCCAGGGCGTACGTCCAAACAGTTTTGAAAAAATTGAAACCCCTGACATCAAAGAAATCATAGATCAATGCATCCGACTGAACAAAGACGAGAGACCAGGTGTGAAAGAATTACTCAATCATGAATTCTTTGCTGAAGACCCAGGACTGAAGATTGAGTTGGTCAATAAAGGAGATGACAAGGCTGATGCTAACAAGGTGGAATTTCGACTACGAGTAGTTGATCCAAAAAAGCGGAGCAACAAATACCGTGAAAACGAGGCGATTCAATTTGAATTTGATATTGATCGTGATAACGTGGAAGAAGTTGCCCATGATATGGTAGGTGTATAAACCTTATCTTGCTTAAGTGTGAGTCTCTAATGCAAAGATTTAACATTCTCCATTTCTGTTTGACAGGCGAAGAATGGTCTTCTAGTTGAAGAGGACACTAAATTAGTCGCTAAACTATTGAAGACGCAGGTGCTGGCTTTGATACGGGATAGAGATGAACGAAGAAAGGCCCAAATGATGACGAGTGAGTATTCTGCGCATCATCCTAATAATAGTACCTCTGTTTCCAGAAATAGCTTGGGCAATAATGATAACAATGCGAAGTTGGTAGAGATGAGACATGAGCTTGAATTACAACTACCTAATTTTTCATCCCCGTCGACAATAGTGCAGCAACAACTCCAGCAAACCGTCTCCTCAAATTCAAATACCCTGACGTACACTGATAGTTCAAATGGTCAGCAATAGCAATATTTACCTGATTTTAGTACACTATTCCTTTTTTAAACTTAACCTTTTTGTACATACTTCTTTCCTTTCCTCGATCTATCTCTCCTTCAAAAAGTAGACAACATCTTTTAGGAAACGTTACGCACTTTAAACGCGTATAGTTTTCGATTCGGAAATCCGGTATTTAAAACTTTCACTATTGCATGTCTCCATGTTGGATATAAAAATACCATTCAACTAAACTACGTGGAAGGTGTAGCATATACAAACGTTAACTACAATAGTTCACTCCTGCTATCTCCTGTCTATTACTTTCAATTCTATTACACTTCTCAGCTTTATGTATCTATCTACTCAATTCTATTGTTTTCTATAGACAGGTGCTGGGTTTCAATCAGATATAAACACAGGTTTCTACTCTGAGTAATTTTCAATTGTGTACTGGGATTGATCATATCGAAATCAATTTACAACGATCGTCATGATCGGTTATAATTTAGTGGTCATTAATAAACATGGTCGTGTATTTCCAACACTTTCAGATATTCAACTTGACTCTGGATACGTGACTATGCAAACGGGTGACCATCAGCATTTACTCCAGGGCCAGGCAATTTATTTGCAACCTCAGGTATGCATATATTTATTTGGTTTTTTTTGTATTTTGATCAAAAATAAAAATTATAATTAATTTTCAAACTTACGTCTCTTCCACATATGAAATACAAATCTGTTACTAGAGATTGCAATCGATTGAATTGAAGGCAATTTTGACAGGCACAAATCTTAGCAAATACAGTAACCTCGATATTTGGCTTTACATTTGTAGTTGCAGCAACAACAACAACTGTACACACAAGGATACCTTGCACCAGCCTTCCAAATGGCAACTGCAGGACCATTTGGAACCCCCACAGCAGTAGCTACTAGTCAACCGGGAATCCAAGGCGTCTATACGACGAGTACACCTACTTACGCACTGAATGTTGGCGACCCTCAATTCGCAGCTGCGTTCCAAACTGGACCTGCCGGGACAGCCCAGTTGGCTTATGTCACCGGTTATCACACCGGCTCACAACAGATCGTACACACCGGGCCAAGCGTTGTTGTTCCAATTCATCCGCAACAGGTAGGAGAGAAGCAAATTTTTATGCAAAGGCTTTTTTTCTGCATTTCACACAATTGCATATAAATATTTTGCGTTAAGCTGTGTAGCAAGTAGAAGCAATTTACGTTCAAAATGTAGGTGTGCACCGTTCTGTAGTAATTATGCACAATATTAGACGAAGGATGTGGGGAACTCGATATATCACGAGTTCCACGTTTCATATGCCAAGCCATGCAAGTGCTACTGAAAATCGCTAATATTGTAACTTGGGAAGTGGGCGTTTCAAAGTATGCGCACATGCCTCTTGATACGTGTGTCGTGTTCTTGTTGGTGCAAATTTTAACAATGCGTTTAATGTTTCCGGGAATTGGTTTCATTTAGAATTAAGAAATTAATATCTAATTGAATAACGATTTTTGTGTGGGTTAGATTTGAGAGAAGAAAACAATATTGAATGTTTCATGTTACTGTGTTTGGCTTGTCTCTATTTTCGCTTTTTTTGTCTTGTACCATAATTTGCACAGGTTGGCTTATTACCTGCTGCTGCTACACTTACGACTACAGCCGGTACAAGCACTGCTGGAAAGATTCCTACCACGCTTCAGCATCATCACCACACGCAGCAAATACAGAATCCAAGTGTTCCCGTACCAGAGTCATCTCCAATGTCAACTGTAAATCCTCCTGTAGGGACAAACACCGCCGATTCAACACCAGTTGAGCCAAACTATCATTTCCCTGGAGGTGCAAGTCTCTCACATCAATTGACCCCGCTTACATTCGCCGATTCGGTGACTGCACCTGCAAGCGTCTGTCCTAGTCCTGCCCCTTCGATGGTTGCTGCAACTGCTACAACTTCGCCAATGGTTGCTCCCGCAGAAACGTGTGTTCAGCAGCAGGTTCAGCTTAACGCTTGCAATTCTAACGACATTTCAACTGCAACAATTATTGCTGACGTGTCAGACTGCAGTTCAACATGTGGAAGAAAACGCTACAAATTCTAACAATAATTTCACCATTACGCCTTCCGCTGCTCCCACTACTGCTACTACTATTTTTACAAATGCAAATACTGATGCTGAAGAAAACGCTACTATAATGCCTACGTCTACCTCTGCTGAAAACATTTCGTTGCAAGCTACAGAACCTGTGTCCGCTGCAGTAGCACCTCCGCATCAAATGGTGGTGGTGGAACCAACCTCTGTTGCTGATCCATCACCACCGGCTCTACTAACTCAAACTATTATGCAATCTGGCCTGCCTGCAGAGCAAGCATCTACGGCTACTAATATTGTAATTCAACAACAGATTGGGATCCTAGGCAGTGATAGTGGCGGTAACACTGCTTCCAGCGGAGGGCAAACTCTCCAATCGTCTTTTGATGACACCACGGCATCAATAGAAGACAGAACTGAAAGCAGCATGTCTGTAGATACCATGTCCTTAGTAGAAGGAGGCGCAACTTTGGAATCCTCTCCTGTATTGGGGAACTCAGTGGTCTCCGCCGCTTTCGTACCTGGATCAGAAGTAGCATCTAATCAAGTCACCACCGTGACTGCACCCTCAGGCGAGCAAGGTGTACCGTTGAACGTTAGTTTCGCAGTAACATCGATCGTCTCTTCATCCGTGATATCAGAAGACTCGACTGGGGTGATCTCAGTTATTGGCGACCTAACCAGGACGACCGACTCCTTACCCGCTTCTGCTCCTACTTCCAATGTCACTCATGTTGCAGAGCTTGAACATACCTCTTCCGTTGAAACTAACGAGTCGCCTCAGGTAAAATCGATAATCATTGATGTTTGTGCTTTAACCATTGGTTTTAACATTAATCTTGTTCTTGTTGTTGCTGTTCATTGTTATTGTGATGTTAATGAATGTCGTAAAACGTTATTGGGATTGTTGTTTTGCCATTTGCCTAAATGTTTGCCTACTTGTTATCATATAGTTAGGATTATATAGCTCATCGTTGGATGGAAAGTAGATTAGCTAGCTAGTAAGATTAGCTATAGTATTTTGACGAACATAGCTTCAATGTAAAACCTCTCAATAATGACCTTGCCCTTCATTGTAAACTATTCAATCACAACGGAGATATTGCGTGCAAGTGCAAGCACGCGCTAATCGTGTTAAACATTGTTTTAATTAAGGAAGGGCAACTTGTAGAATTTATATGTTTGCCTTCTTCTGAAATGTAGCATTATTTAGCATCACAAGGAAGTCAACACAGGCATGGTTGAGTTCATGTGTATATCAACAATCAATGAACAATGCAGATTATTGTTTACAAAACAGAAACGATTTTAATTCGCCAGCGGAATGTAGATGCGCCTTGATCATTATGTAGCTTTCATTCATCATTTTATGCATGACATGAAGTTAACCCGGGCATGTCGTTTTAACGTTTGTGAAATAGTGAAAGACTGGCATTTTATATCGTTTTTAACTCTAGTTTTTTTTTTATCGAATGTGAAGCTTTCTGTATCACCGAAAATATTAATTGTGTTTTCGTACCCTGAGCAGTTTTTTTTCCTCATACAACGTGCATCCAAGTTTGTTTAAAAACGCTGTTTTTGATTAATGCTTTGAGTTTAATTTGATAAACAATTTGTGTGTGATTTTAACAAGGAATCGTTTAATTCTGTGAGATTGAAGTATAGTTCTGACTCTGAGTTCATGTGACGTGTTTGTCAACACGATTGAGCAATTCTTTCTTTCAAAAGTTTTATTTTCTTTTGACTTTGTATAATAACCAATTAATCATGAAATGGCTGCATGAAGACTTTTCAACGCGAGTTATCCAATTGGAAAAAACCAATGCAAGTAAACTGTATAAGAAATGGCAAAATTAGAGATTAGATTGGAAGACAGGTCATTAATAAAATCGTGCATAAAAAGATTTGCATTTAGGTCACATCAGTAGGATTGAAAACTTAGTAAACTGTTTCATTAAAACATCACACTATACAAAGTAGTAACACATACATGATTTAATTTTGATCACGTTGATCTATACAGCAACATTTGAGAATACGAGTTCACAAACTTATTATTTTTCTATTTTCTTTGTTTTCTCGGTTGTGTAATCTATACCGTTCCTGTACCTCGTGGCATGCAAACTCACACTGTAATCCTCGATGATGATATTTTTACACATAAACTTACAAAAATGACAATGATATGCCTTGTGCGTTGATTTGGTGTTGGTTTGCTATTTGCTCGTCACTGTTTTTGAAACATTGACACCTGGTGACCCTGTGGAACTCGTCTAAAAACATTACCTTAATGAATGAACTTACCGTCCCGTCTGCTTGGCTTGTCATAAAACTTATTGGAAAATGAATGCTAATGGTCATGATGATGACAAATCTTAACATGAAACTCCCTGATGACAATTGCGTGGACATTCCAATACAAATAGTATGGAACACAACAGGCTACAACTTTTCTTGACCAGAGCTCAGCAGCCGCGGCTGCCGCCGCTCTAGCCTTGAGAGCGTCGCCAATTCCTCATCCAGGAGGTGCTATCGCTGTAGCTGTGCCAGTTATTCAATCAGTAGCAGTACAGCAGCAACATCAGCAAGTCCCAGTTCAGCAGCAGCAGCAGAGTTTCCAACCAACTCCTGTTGAACCAGAGTTTGTCCGCGGTCATTCGATCACAGAGGTGTATACAAACAATAATTACGTTGCATGTTCAAGTGGGGTTGGAATTCAATTTGGATCAACATCATCACCAGGATCTGTAGGGGCAGCTTCTAATCCTAGCTCAAGTGAAATGGTGAATGTGGCTCCACAACAACCTGTGCCCCAGCAACAGCAGAATGCAAGCACTCTCAGTGACTCAGGGATAGATGTTGGATCTGGAGGAAATCGGCCCGCAGGGTCAACAAATGGTGGGGGTGTAGTGATAACAAAAATCGTGGAGCATCCATACTCTGAATACGGGTCAACATCAGCAATTTACACGGACACTGATGATGAGTGGAGCCGCCGAGCATACCGCGGTAGATCCTCGTGAGATTCAAATGGTAGCCGCAAAAATGATGAAGACTATGCCAAACCTATTTACAGAAGTCACTAAGAGATTGGCAACGGCAGAGTCACAAATGAATTTGCCCAGCATTAACGAAAATAGTCAAAAAAATAATAGTGCCACCACTCCTCTCCCTGCAGTTAGAAACCATCATATCGATCTTGATGGGAGTTTACCCAATCTCAATAATCTTGAGACTGTTGCTGCTGCTACAGCGGTTCTTGCCGGATCGGCAAGCAAAGAGCCATCCAATAACTTTAATAATTACAACCAAATGATCTGCAGCCAACCGAATATAAATTCTAACAATCCTAATATCACTCAACACAACAGCACAACGAGCAATCTAATCAGTAACACTATTTCTGCCACTACGCCAAATATTGCCGGCATTGGTGGTGACCCTACGTCAAAGTGTGATAGTAAAACTCAAAATCCACCTGTTGTCAATCCCCTTACTCCTCAACATAACGTTACAAGTAGTTGTGGCAGTAAACCCATTAGCGCAAGTAGTCCCTCGATTGCCCCTGCCTGTGCCAGCTCCTCAACACCAGCATCCTCCGCCGCATGTTGTAATCTTAATAAATCTAACAAGCTCCAAGTAGGTTATGGAACGTTTTTATTNGTGCCAGCTCCTCAACACCAGCATCCTCCGCCGCATGTTGTAATCTTAATAAATCTAACAAGCTCCAAGTAGGTTATGGAACGTTTTTATTTTTTAATTTTTATTTTTATGCTTTAGATTTTAAGTTACATAACTATTTTTTGGTATAGGAAGAATTGGTTTTATTGTTTGAGATTTTGCTGTAGTCGGTTTTTTTTTTCAATTACAACCTTTGTTTGTCTGTGGGATGATGGGAGGCTGATTGCCTTTTTGATATAATGGTTGTGTTTGTCTTAAAGTCCTTCGTGGCCATTAGTGGGAACATGCGGGAGCTATTTTTTCGTCTATTTTTGTTTTAATTTACAGCGAAACGGATTGCCAATGGCATGATTTTTTTTCGACAATATATTTTACCCTACAAAACTATTTTATTAAAATTAGCACCGTAGTTCAATGGCTGTAGAGCCAAGTAGAAATTAGACTAATTTCAACCATCCCAGTAGAGTAATTACACACAGTTTATAATATGACATGTACTGTACATACATAGACATACAGCTATGGAATACTTAGCACCACATACAAACACAACGCTAACGTTCCGTTTCTTAAACAATATCAATTGTAATAGACAATTTAATATCCTGTGACTTGATGCCGTATTTAGTGGATTTCTGATGACACGAAATATTGACAAGCTCAGAAAGTATTAAAATTAAAACGGTCTGTAATGTTTTTCAGCTGGATATTGCAAGCGCTCAGAGGTTCCAGCAACAGCAAATGGACGCAATGATGAAGCACGCTGGGAATGATACCTGCCGGAGTTCCGCAATCTGCACCTTGCATGGGCGCGGCAGATCAACAAATGGGGGCCATGTATCACCAAATGCATCAAGGGGACGGGTAAGTATCCATTCTACAAACAATTTTATTTGTTGTTGCGCAAAAAGTTGAAACAGAACAATGATCATATATATTTTTTTTTCAGCGAAATGAGTGAAGGTGAAAGGCGTACAGAGAAAAAGAAATTATCGCGACGTCGAAAAACTGGGGACCGTGGGCCGAAGTTAACTTTATTGTCTGTGCAAGGGACAGTGGTCGAATGTCAACTTGAAACGGGGAAACAGAAGACTGTCACGTTCAAATTTGACTGCGAAGACCTAGTCCCAGCCGACATTGCCAAAAATCTAGTCGGTGAAAACCTTCATGTCGGAAAGCCATTCAGAACCGTTCATCGAGATGGTGGAAGATATTATGCATCAAGTCAGAGAGAAACCTGGCACGATGCCCGTTGTAAGGAATCCCATGGACAAGGCTGTTGGCCATGTCGAAGGGGGCAGTGAAGCGGATCTGCATCTTAAGGTTGGATAACTTTGATTTATAAAACTATTCAGACATACTCCACAATGAACAAGAAACTTCTTACAATATTTCAACGAAAAGTTTGGATTGCCGTGATGCTGTTATGAGACTGATTTTAATAATGATCGTCCCGTATTAATGCTGAAAAGAATTGCATGTCATGAAGGGATTCGCTCAATTTAAGTTATTTTTGCCCTTGCTCCTAAGTGTTTTGTCTAGAATTAATATGGCCTAGTTTTAAAGAAGCATTCAATTTTTAGCACAAAACTAATTGCACACACAGAGTATAAATACTCTTTTTTTTTCTTTAAACGAACGATTTAATACTTTGAGCAACAGAATTAGTTTTTTTAATGATATTATTATTTTTTAAATTGCGCCCCCATTCGTGTTATTCCTACATGCGTTTGATTTCAAGTATAAATCCATGTGATCAAATTCGAAATTTGTCAAGCTAATGATGTTACAATTACAAATTGTTCGCTTAACTTCATGCAGCTATCTGAAGGAGTCACCCTATCATGTCTACGTGAAGAAGAGTACGAAATGGTGTATGAACAATCCGACTTTCTCCAAGAGCACGAGTCTCCTGATACCTCTCTGTCTTTACAGCAACAGGTGGCTTAATTCATATCGTGTTTAAAGTTACAATATTTGTGGTTGATACATACTTACGTAGTCGCTTTGGTGGACTGTTTCTTCAGTCGCACCATGCGAAACATTGTTTTAAGCCTATTTTGTTCGTTAACTCTGAGCAATATTTGACAATTCAATTTCAATCTATTTACTGTATTTCGCTATTTTTTGTTGAGATTTCTTATTGAGACTCCTAATTTCACTCCT
>JAAXOA010003005.1:0-12198 GCA_036561885.1 Salina celebensis
GAAAACTGTTGCAGGAATCATGAAAAACATGTACTACAGATAGACGAAAGACTTTTCTTTGCGAATGGAGATGTGTTGTTTGTGCATGAAGATCCGATCATTAACATTGCAGACACCAATGAATATTTCATATTTCGCACGTTCGACGTCCACCTTATAATTTTTTGTGTGAATTGTTATTTTAGCTTTACAACGAACTACGAAGGTAATTAGAATTAGCTACCTGTACACAAATCCATGTATTGCATACAAGAGAGACTCTAAAGAAAGAAAGATGTCTAAAATAATGTGCTTGGGACATTGAGAAAGAAAATAAACGACTTACGAGCGTGATCAATGAAGATTATATCAAGTGACTTTTTGTAGGTTTCCAATGCATTGCAATGCATCGTTTAGCGTTATGCTTACTAAGGCTTAGAATCATTAATGTTTCATGGATAAAACAAATACATACCCGAATAACTGTGAATGAATTGTATAAAGTTTTTCCAATGATGACTTTTCATTTGTGGAGGCAAATAATATTTTCAAAGCTTTAACAAAATCACCCTTTATACTTCCTACTCTCTTTATGTTAAATGCATTTTCCGCTTAGCACTGATCGTGAGTTAATCCACTACTCGTTAGTATTTGTGCGCATCTTAAAGTAATGGAATGTAACTCGTCAGAACAAAATGATATTTTTTAACGATCTCTTGCACCATTCAAAAATGGTAATAATGATAATCGTTAAAAAATATGTTTTATGATTTTTGTGAAGGGTGAGAGGAACATGAAATGTGCAGATTTTTTGTCGCTTCCACAAACTATTCAATGGAGTAGCGGTCTTTTGTCGCCATATGCATGTTAATCATTGAGAAACTCTCTGCAGAAGAGGGGAAACGATGATGATGCAAAAAGTATCTTCAAAGACTTTTTTAGCTTACGTCTCAGATATTTCTGTTCCTCTTTTCTACGTAAAAAGGATTAATGCCAGTGCGTGGTGTGTCGTAAGGAAAGATGTGTGTCTTATGCACACACTGAGAAAATATTTTGTTTTTGATAAGGAAAGTTGAAAGAAAAAAAAAACGAGCGAGGTTGATGAAGTGAAGTGGCATCACTACAACTTGTACTACTACAACGGCGTCTTTCTTGCTGTGTGAAAACTTAAATCAATAAACGTTGCTGCCCTTGAACTACCCTTGCGTCTTTCTTTCCTTGTTTCCCGTCATCTCCCTCTTGCTATGATGCTACGACTACGGCTTGTATTGTTGCGATGATGCGAGAGAGAGGAACTTTTTTTATGGATTTTCTCTTAGAGCGCACTATCAGCGCAATGCATTTTTTGTGTGGAAAATACCGTCGACATAGTGGAGTGTTCAAGCACAAAAAATATGGTCTACCTCACCGAGAGATGAAGAACAATTCTTTCTGTTCGTAAATGTTTTTGGGAAAGGATGTGGAATGAAAAGGAATAATGTGAGTAGCAGATGTACAGTATTCTCATATATACAAGGATGATAGATTTTTTGTGTACAAAAAAGGGTGTAGGATTTTGCTGAGCTTGTGTAGCATACCTTAAAGAACCTGTTTATAGTAGTAAACAAAATATAACTAATTAAATGAAGGATTTTCAATGAAAGAGTCTTGGTTTATTTGCCTTTGTCAGTCATTTTCTCGGCTGGTAAGAAGAATAGAAAAGGGTTTTGTATGAACGAAAACGGTATGCGGTCATACACTGCTGCGATGCGACTGCAGTTTCTTCAGCATTCCGTTTGAATGAATAGCTTAAAATAGAACGAAAAAAGGAGATAAAACCCGAAAAATTATGAAAGAGCTTGTATGGTAGGTTGTGTAAGTTATGTTAAGCTATGTGTTTATTGCCAGCTGCTTTTACGCGAGCAATTAAATGTATGGTTAATGTGCCGATTTTACATAAATCACTGCTGGTGTGTCATTGTTTCGAAGAAGAAAAAAAGATTTAGTAGCTTAGGATTGTTCAAAAGATTATTTCTTCGTAGTTATTGCGTTTATTTCTATATTAAAGTCTCCATTTACAACTTTATGAGGTTTATTTTATGATTGACTTCCGTCAGAAATGACAATTTCAAAGATTTTAAAAGAATTGCGAAATTGGATGCTTTTAAAACAATAGTTAATCCAAATCAATTAGTGTTCATTGCAAGCAGTATATTTGGTTGAATTCCAAGGCATGAGGTCATACACATTCATTTTATTGAACAAAAACTATTCAAGAAATAAACACGCATAACTTTGAATCCGATATCCATATGAGGTATTGAATTTTTTGGTAGTTCCCCATACATCTGTCGCTATTAAGTTGTCACCATGGCCAAAAGTGTCATTTGCCTCATGATAATAATCATAAAAAATAGTTTTATTAGCTTGCCATTCATGGGATCGTTATTTTTTATAATGGTAACAATGTTGATGGTGTTATACGTCCAATAAAATTGCACCCAAAATGTTCACCAATAAGGGGTGTCCAACTGAAGACACGGCAAATTCCAGTTAACATTTTTGTGCGAGTGTGTCATTCACCAGTTTGATAGGGATATGTTTATCGGTGCAGGCAAGTTTATGAAAATGGTTGGCTTTCGATGTTTGTTTTGTTCAGTCCTAAATAGCTAGTTAGTTTGGCAGTGTGTTATATGAATTCGAAAGAAAGCTCATAAATTTTTATTGTCGTTGGTGTTGGGTGTGAGCAGGAGTAGCACTCCACCAAGAAAAATCAACTAGATATTTTTATTGTGAATTTAATGCTGGCATGATCAGTTGCACGTAAATTCTTACTGTTTCGGCAACATAAAATCTCCAAAATGACACTTTTACTCTTTCAAATCCCGCTTTCTAACACCACCTTTGAAACAAGCTGTCATACTTGTTAGTTTTATGGGTTCATATGAGTTTTATTGCTAAACTTATTTCGACGCGTTGTGTTTAGACGAATATTAGAGTCTCATGCTCATGTATGTAAATTTCCAAAAGAAAAAAAGTGAACTTGAAAGAAGAGATTGAACTTAAGAGGCTGGCTGATTGAGAGTTGTGTTTGTAGCCATCTCAGTTATCGTTGCACTCCATAGCAAAACTGGGTCTNGAGGTTGGCTGATTGAGAGTTGTGTTTGTAGCCATCTCAGTTATCGTTGCACTCCATAGCAAAACTGGGTCTATTTTGGGAAAATGAGGAGGAAGAAAGAAACCGTATGATGAGATGGATGACTTGAGCGCACATGCTACTCCTCAGATGATAAAACCAGACGTTAGTTCTTCTCGAACGTTTGATTCAATCAAGACGATTTTCTGTTTGAATGCGCATGTTGAGTAGGTATGTATGAGCTGAAAG
The DNA here is from genome assembly GCA_036561885.1 of Salina celebensis. NCBI lineage: Eukaryota > Metazoa > Arthropoda > Collembola > Entomobryomorpha > Paronellidae > Salina > Salina celebensis. The sequence goes on from JAAXOA010003005.1 coordinate 3,344, forward strand.
CGCTCAGGGACTTGCAAACTTTACTTGTCAGAAACAAGACACATTTATTTATTTGAAATCTACCCAAGTTTGTTGTGGTGTCCTAAAGAGAAGAGAGAGAACTGAACACAGCTGTAAATTTCTGGCAAGAAGTTTGGCTAGACAGGGGGAAAGCAGGCGGAAGAAGGATGTGGAGAACTTGTTTAAAATTAGAAGACGATAACGACTGTTTGGGCTAGAGTCTAATGCCAACTGCATAATAGCAAAAGTAGTTTCAGTTGGGAAGAAGTGGCTGAGTTTNTTGGGCTAGAGTCAAATGCCAACTGCATAATAGCAAAAGTAGTTTCAGTTGGGAAGAAGTGGCTGAGTTTTGCGTAGTTTGTAAGCATGTTAAACTGAGAACTAAAGAAATCTACAAGTTTCTCGCCTAGGCAACATTTTCTTTTGCCTAAACTGATGCACTCGAAATGTTGCATAAATATCTCTCGCCAAATGAATGTGACAACTATTGGCAATCTACTCATCTGTCTGGCTGCCTTACCACGTACCACAATGACTTCGCGTCGAGTTGTCGGTGACTCTGATGTCATTGTACACAAATTGCAATACAATTGCTATCGCAAGATTGCAAAAAAGCAAACAGGCAACAAGACAAAGAAGCAGGCTGATGATATGGGGTATTTGAACATTGGTTGGGTTTTTGGCAAGCTGGCATTGAAATGCCATAGACCAGACGGGACAATTGAATTCCCCTTAGAGATTTACAAAGATCACAATGTTTCTTACTGTCTAATGCGACTGACAAAGAAAATCTCATACATTTAATCTGCAGCTACAATTTATTTAGAGTACATTCATTTTCCTACTCTGTCTATTGACAGCTCATGCTTTTTCGTGAAAAAGAGAAACGATAGAAAAAATAGTAACCGAAGAAAGACCGGCTGCGAGGGTTACACAATTTTACCAGCCGTCGTAAATTTAATTGTGTAGACTCTGAGACTTTAAAATACTTCTTTTACTTAATAATAATAATAATAATACTTTATTCCTATACATTCTTGATAGTATATAGTTAGGACATTCGCATCCATACAAATGTTGCGATTTTTAACCATCATAAGTACATAAATGCAAAACTTTCATTTCCCATATGGCAAACCGAAATTGTTCGATGACTAAACACGGATTTTAGCCGACGTGATGCAAAAAAGGTACTTGCTTTATACTATAAATCAAACCTTTCTAGTATATCCGTGCGATGAAAAAATGGACGTACTTAAGTTAATGATGATACTTCAGTGCCATAGTACCAGAAATGCCATTTGACCATATTATGTAATTCAAGATAGTTATGTTTTTTGTTCGGCGTACTTCTTAAAACAGTATGATTTAAGATCCACTTGCATGAGATTTTCTTGTGTTGGGTAAATGGGACAAATGAAAAACTGCAGCTTGTACTCGTTTATAGGTCGTTACTGCGTAAGGGATATAAAAAATTGTAGTTCTTAAAAAATCTTAATAAATTTGTGTTTTTGTTTCCCAAAGGCGGCCATTCTCCAGCAGACAGCCGAGTACATTCACCAGCTGGAACAAGATAAGTCAAGGCTGATGGCTCAGAACACACAACTTATGAAAAGATTCAATAGCAGCAGTAGTACCGGTAGCAGCGTCGTCAATGTTAGCAACACAAGTGGCACAGGTGCACCCTCCGGAAATCCATCTGGTGACGCTCCCTCCTCTTCCACAAACGTGTTCTCGAGTCCCCATTCACCCGCCGGAGAGACTCCTCCTGCTATCATCAAACGAAGGAAAACTCTAGATGGTAAGATTTCATCAAAAAATATAAAACCCCGATGCTGTGCAGATTGCAAAATATCAAAAGTATTGGAGGCGAGGTTAGAATGCTTAGCAATACGATTCGGAAAAAGGAAAAGGTGAAAGCCCTTTTGGAGTTGGCATTTATGCACGCTACATCAAACAGCTAGACAAGCTTCATTCTCATCATCATCGCCAACTTTCTCACATGACCGTGCACACAAACTCAAGCCTATGTCCGCAGCCAACCTTCTAGACACGAGAAATCCTTTTGAAATATTCTTGTACTAACGATGCATCCAACATTTTATGTTCATTCTGAACAAATAACTGTTATGGTAGGTTGGACCCTAGTAGACACATATTTGGAAAAAAGGAGGGAACATTGTGTAGTATCAGCATGTAGAACTATGCATTTAGTTCCATACAAATACATTATGCATTAAAACTATATTCGCAATAGAAAAAGGCTAGGATTGGAACAGTTGAGCAGCACGGAAGCTACTTGAGTTTTGCTCGCGTGCTCAACTTTATATGTCTGGCTGTGGAAATAGTAGAAAATTATCGTAGTGAAGTAACAGCTAAGGTTGTCTAGAGCAGTAATATGGCCTATGGAGCACATATGTCTGAATTATATAAACTATTCCATGATGCGAGCGTAGCTCCCCAATATTTTGAAGCATTACTGGCACGAAACTCGGGAGAAAGCGATTCAGAAAATGTGTTTGAGGAAGTTGGATGGAGGTGGTGATGGTTGTACTATGTAGTAGTATAGTTGTAGTAAAAGCCCCCTCCATTTCTTCAACAAAAACAGAAACAATCCAGTTACTTGGAAAAATGGCTCTTGCAGACGGGAGTTTTTGATGTTTTTTTATCTTTCCGTACATCATTTTGAGCATAGTAGTAGTGGATCGATAGTAGACGTCTCGTCGGAACGTATCGAGCGAGGCTTCACTAGCGCTGTATATGCTAGGAAATTCAACCACTTTCACCGCCAAGTGTTTGGTAGACGACGTATTACGCGAACTGTTAGGTAGTTTGTAAATATATAGGCTGCCGAGATGGTTACGTAATATGAAAAGGACGCTTGAAAATGTTATGCAAATCAGAAATACAAAAGGTCATAGAACGATACCAGGGGAACAACGGCAAAATTGATGAGCAACTTGAAACATGAGAAAGTACTATCATGTAATGAGATGTGGTAGTAGAGAACGAAGTCTCCCGGACATTATTTGCATTTTGTGTTAAAAATTAACTGTTTTTATTTTGTTCACAGGCTCTGTAGAATCCGCAGATGAAGGAATTGGAAGTATGTCACCAGATCATAATGGAGAAGAGTATAGAAATGAGGTGGCTGAGTTGAGAAGAGAAACTATGGGTTTAAGGATCCAGTTGGACAGAGAGAGACGACACAGACTGAGCTTGGAGGATACCTTGAGCACTATGCGTCAACAACATCATCAACAAGAACAACAACAGGAACAACAACAAATAGTTGAGCCACAAATTGTTTACGTTCACCAGCAACCGGCTCCTGTTACGCAAATTAAATATGAGCCAGAGAGGTAAGTAAATGGAAGCATGTTAAACATAATCTTCATTCTATTCCATGACATTGAGGAATGGTTGGATATTAACTTGATTTCTTATTATGTAAATAGGATCCAGACTGCTGTAGAAACAGAAGTGTACCACCGTGTGTCAACCCCAGCACGAAACTCTTACGATGACTACAGGTAAATTGGCTGCTTCATATTATTTTAAAAATTGTGGAGTTCTATCCATTTTAGGAGCAACTTGCTAATTTGATTCTATTTCATGTATTTGCAGGGTTCGACATAACTTAAACTCAATTGTGGAAGCAATCAGACAACTGGAAGGCGACCACTTGTTTGCGGATGACCGTAGCCCTCCCCGCATTACAGCATCTCCACCAAGTACATCTCCACGAGCGATGGAAGTATGCAGCTCGAATGGAAATCCATCATCATCCGAGTACATGTCTCCAGCACCACAGGTGACCACAGTGCGCCAGCCATGGAGCGGAACCTGCCAGCCGCCCAGCTACAAGCCAGTCCCGATTCATGATAAACCACTAGCTCTGACTACATTCACGGTTACCCCATCAGAGTCTATGCACCATGCAAATCAATACCATCAAACTTCCGCCACTGTTGTTCCCGTGTCCACTACTGTCACTTCCTTGAAACACCACGTTCTAAACCGACTTGCAAGATCCAACGAGCTCGAGGACCAACCAATCAATCTCGAGTATCGGCCAGCTGCCTCCAGAAGCCCGTCTCCTCCTCCACAACAACATCATCACCATATTCACATTCAACACCACCCACAAATTGCACACCAGCAACCTCCCCAACAGTCGACTATCTCCCAGTTCCACCTTCAACAACAGCAACTGCGACCGGGAGTGATTGTTGTGAAACACTCTTAAATATATCAATTCTATATTATAACCGATTACGTTATGAACTCTAGTTACGATCTTGTAATATGCAACCATTGCATAGCATAAATTTAAATGCCCAGAAAAACTATTGTACATAAAATTAATGTAAGCACATAAACTAACCGATGTAAAGCTTGCATAAACATAAGTATGCATGTAGTGTGGAACAATTTCTATTTACTGAAGACATAGATATTGTTATTACATAGATAACTTCCTTCGTGTGTGTGACAATTGTTGTTGTGAATGTTAGTGAAACGATATGAACGAGATATTTACGATATTATTATTGCCCCTCTTACAGTTAGTTGATAGATTAAAATGCTTCAATACATTACTTACGTATGAATGACTTCAGGCATCTTCAAACATTCATAAACACCGGACAATTTTTTCTGAAAATCTGTCAACTCCCTATGTGTGTATCAATTTCAATTTCCCATTTGAAACTGACAAGTGTGCGTGAATTAGCGTAGTTCCTTGCAAAACTCTACTAGATCATTTATATTTTAATTTCATAGATACTTATATGAAAGGAACTGGGAGCTTTTTTCTACCAATACAATGATAAACAAGACACGACTAGTAACTTAGATCTTGAATATTTACAGATCCCTGCAATGCAAGGAACAATACACGCAATCTTGTTGTATCGATGTAGTGTACGTTTAGTTAGTAAGTTTAAGGACACCACCCTTGGGGCAACACAATGAGGTGATGATTTTGTTGAACTCGTTTGATTGACGAAACAGACGTTTATATGTGCTCATACTTTAATTGTGAATAGCGTGTCCGGTGAATTATTTCTAGGTAGTTGTGAACAAATTGATAAATCGTGGCAATCATTTTTGTATTTAAATGCGGTAGAGACAAATTATTAGTATAATTTCTCATTACATTAATTGTGTTTATGTTATAGTTTGTTTTAAAAATATTTCATATTCAAACTATACAATACTGAACAGCTTAACTAGCTTATATAAAGGAATGAGTCTATAGAAATCCTTATCGTTGAAATAAAGTGATTAAAATAAAAAAATATTGTTAAAATTAAGAGAAAGCTTATTTAGTTTACAAACTATACTTTATTATTATAACTTGACTGGGACGAAGTGAATTTAAGTGAATGATGATCGATTCTAGTGAGGAAATTGCATTTATTAACGTAATATATTAATTATAATAGTTACGAACCCATCTAAATTTTGAAGAATATAACGCGTGCAAGGTAACTAATCGTAATGAAATGAGACGCGAGGAGTATCCCTTTATTCATTTTAAGTAGTGATGTACTAATTATGGCAGCAATTCGTCTATTTTGGTTTTCGTGTACCAAACATTCAATATATTTTAAGGGAGGAGCTCTATTTCAAAGTAGAGGGAACTGATTATCAAGTTAACGATTTTTAAGCACTACTCAGTCTTCACCTTTGATATATTACCTGCATACAATTATTGTTTTTAGATGATTCTCGCTGATTTCAATATTTTACATGATGATTTCAAATGTAACAGTGGATATCAATTTCTGAGCATTCAGACTTTCTTTTTCAACTGATCTGATAGTGGATTACCTAAAAAACGACGAGACAACTACAGTTAGCAGGTTGTACGGAATGGAGAAACCATGCTTTAATTTTTCTCTTGTGATTCTCGTAAGATGATATACCTATAATGAAAATTGGGAGAAATAAATGATTCAAAATAATATGTTTTTTTCATGCTGGTTTTATTATTTTCATTAACACAAAACACATTCTTCTTTGTTTTGACACAAACACATTCACCCACGAGACCTCACCATTCTTACGGACGGCATGTTGATCCAAATTCAAATTTTTACAGTGTATCAGTGCTTCGAAAGTATGTCAAAAGTCTAGTACAGTAAGCGCCAGTACGGTTTTATGTAAATTAGTATCACGTGTGCATGCACTATCTGGTCACTTTGAAATATTATCAGTTGAGACGCCATCAAATTAATAGAAATTGATGCTGGAAACTTCTGGATAGTGAGCTGATGCACCAGAGTGGTATTTCCATGGACTGATAAAATGTTTGTAACAAAAGGTTATGTCTGATGTAAAGTATGCGTTGTCGGTAGAAGTAAAAGATACCCTGTTACCGGGATGACTGGTAAAAAAGCAATTCACAAAATATTATTTCCCTCTTTAAAATAAGTTCTAACCTGGAATGTATCTTGTCTTTTGCGCAGAATGTGTAAGACTGATAATGTAGGTCTTGGAGTGAGGTTATGAGGTAACTGGTATGAGCCAAAGTTTTTGCGATATTGGGTACAGGTACGACGTATTCTTATAATTGTCTCCGATTGTGCGAGGCAACCCCTTTGAAACCTTACCTTTGAAAAGATATTGGTCAACGTTTGCAATAACTTAAGACATTTTGATATCACTAATCTTTAAAAACCCTACTACTATACTTGTTAAATCATTTTACTTCCATCTTTTTAACATGCAGAATACATAATGTAATGTTATTTAGCAACTATTGAGAGTCTTTTGTAGGAAAACTGTAAAGATGGGCTAAATTATGATTGCTAATTATGTAATCTTTTGTAAGGACATATTGAGTACATTTTATCTATCTTGTCACTGCCATCTATTATACGAGTGTTTATGAAATCAGTCATTCTTTTTTAAATTCATTCTCACTTTAAAAGATACTGTTGATAATAATAACAACTGGTAATTTGTTTTTATATCGTTAATTAGCTAGTTATGCAATCTCAATGTGTCATCGTAGGAACAATCAAATTTCATAATTTTTAGTATGTTTTTAATAAATGGATGTTAATTAACAGTCGAGGTCAAACAAATCAACCAACATCGATGCAGGTTTTTGTGTTGAGGTTATAACGTATTAATTTAGTTGCAAGGAACGGAACCACATCAGGCAAAAGATTGTGCTCGAAAATCCACCATCAAGAATCATGATTGTTTTTAAGGGAAAACGCACTTTCAAATTAAGACGTGAATTTAAAAATACATCTGAGAAAGAATAAAAACTTAGTGACTTCAGAATATGAAATGGGGCAAACTGAGCGATTTGCGTGGTCATATAACGAAAATATCTGTAACATTGACATATTGTGGTGTAATAAATGTGAGATCAAACGGGTGTATGATTTAATGAAAACTATAAAATTTCAAGCAATTATTTCTGTTTACAGGTTCAAAATTCAAAGAGACAGAAAGAACGCTGCATCAGAGAACATTCTTTGTGTCCATGTGGCATTTAATTGTCTCCAGCAACCATTGCTCCACCTGTGGACTATTTTGCATTACCAGTTTCCTTTTTGGCCGTGTAGAAGCTCATTGTTTCGCAATTTCATACAGCACGCTGCTGGTGCTAATCCATGTTTGATATTTTGTTTCGTTTCTTGACTCGTCATAGTCAGTTCTGCAAGTTTCCAACTTTACCGGGAAGTTTTCTAGTTAAACATGTTACAAATATACGCTTCAGTTCAATCTTAATACACACAAATGTACCTACGTACTATATTCATTTTGAGTCTAGGGGCTGGAGGCCATCGCTTTTTATATTATAGCATATTGCATAATTTATTTATTAAACTGCGACAGCAAACCATCCTACCTAAACGATCAGATTGCTCGTCCAAAAGCTTCTGCAACGGTAGGAGACAATGCACTCTCTAATACGTTTTAAAAAATTGACTTTCCTGTCGCAGTAGGACGTGGCATCTTTTCGTTTGATTGTATCAGCAACTTTTTTTGTCATAATGTGCCGGTGGCTATGAACTCTAGTCTCTCTGAAATCTTTTGACAATACCTGCTGCCATTGTCGCCCTGTCATTTCGTTACTTTGTGTTTCTTTTTTATGCATCGTTCAGATTTCACAGCGATGACAACAGTGTTTATGGAAGGTTTTCCGTTCCGATCCATGGCTGCGTTCCATTCACCTCTTTCTCAACAGAAAAAAAAATGTTTGTATCTGGACTTCTTGGTGTGTATTCATCATATTCGTTTGCAATTATGCGCAACTGTTTCACCGTTTAAAATGTATTCATACTACACGTTCAATTTTCCTTTAATGGTAAATTGGTTATCTAATATAAATTGAGGAAGGTGTTTGCTTGCTTAAATATAAATGAATACCTCTACAATATGTGTATAATCATTGCCTTTGTAGCACCATGTTTGTTTTCAAGTGCAAAGTAGGCATTTCTGAAAATAGGCAAGTACATATCCAAAATATATTTATATGATGGATGGGTGGATTACAGGAAGGAAGGTTATAGAAGGATTTAAGGATTTACAAAAGCTATTTAAGTGCTCAATCGATATAATTAAAAGAACTTATTAATTTTAATAATACCATGAACTGTCATATACCATCTTAAATAATATTGTACCCGTCTTACATTACCCCAATAAGGAGTTTCTGAGTAGACACATGATTCTACTTGTAACTTTCGTCAAGTGGTTTCAGAAACGCAAACGTCTTCGAAACCAACATGGTGTCCATCCGGGAGCTTCCTCTGTTATCCCCCACCTAGTAAAATGATACATATGCACTACAACGTTACACAGTAGACATGTTAAAAAATTAGGAA
>JAAXOA010003006.1:0-12194 GCA_036561885.1 Salina celebensis
TAAGCCTTTGACCAAAAGAGTATCATCGCTTTCATCGTCATTATGAATTTTATCCTCATAATCATGGAACTAGTTTTACCGCTGCTTCTCTCTCATCATCGCTCACGTACATTTTGCCAGTTCCTTCATCCAATTTTTACTTTTTTTTGTGTGAAGAGGTTTTAGTATTTTTATTGCCGAGAATGCATACCTATCAACTTCTACCAACTGTGGCGCAAAAAAAAGCTGCTGCTAGAAACCACTGTTGTGTATCTAGAAAAAGTATGTCGCTGGCCTTTGGCCTGTCTGCCTGCCTGAATAGTTCCTTTAAATGACTTGGCCACAGAGTAATATTACCATACCTGACTTAGCTCGCCTGGCCACTTGCCCTCGAATAGAGATAACGCTACGCTGATACCAAAATATGATTATAGCTGATGGTGGTAAATACGATATAAAAAAGGAGTAATAGTGTTGGTGGCTCCTAGTCGTATTTTTTTTGCGCTGGGCCAACATTTTGGAAAGTTGCTAATAATCTTGTTTCTTGTTTTGCTTCTTGACCAATGCACTTTGGTACTTGCCTGCTTGGTTTCTGTGTCAAAAGAGGTATGTGTAATCATAGCGTGTAAAAAATCTCACTTGTAGAGCTTTTTTAATACATTTGCGGTAAAATACTTGAGCTATCTAGGTTGTAGTTCTACTATCCAGTCAATTTTTCATGATGTTTATTATCCCACATAGTTTCGCTTTGAGATTCTCTGTCCGCATTTTACCTCTATGTATTTACCGTTCAATCTTGATCTATTAATTACTTGCATCACAAAACTTGCTATGCCTATATCCAGGTAACGCAGCAAGTTTTCTCATTACATCTTTGCATTACGCAAAAACATGCATCCATGCAATGTATTTACATACTGATAAGATTTGCTCCCCAGTTCAAGTTAAAACAATAGGTGAAATCTTTCATTTGTTTTGTTAAAAGAAAGGGTGTATTGCAGATTGGCAATTCAATAACTTTAAATAGGTCAAGTTCTTCGAGCTTGTACTGCCCCTGCGTAAAACAATGATCACGAGCGAAGTAAACAAGTAAACGAGATGAGAAAATTGTTATAGAGGTTTTAAGTATTTTGTTTCGAGATTCGTTCTAATCAGTATTTTACCATAAAAATGGAAAATCTTGTATCCTGCTCTCTCTTTCTTGTACTGACTGGATGGACGTCAGATTTGAAAACAGTGAGGTGTAACTGACCATTGAAAGGTTACGGTTCTCTTCGTATCTACATATTTTGTAGCCAGGCCATATTCCTTTGTTTTTATGTTTTTGCGAGGAACGGTCACCTACTCATATTTTTATCGTATGGGATTGGATCCTTCGTGATATAACTGGATTTTCAACTTTTGATGTTTTTTTTTGCTACAACAATAGTCCGCTTTCTGCTGGCAGTGTCCATCCCACCATGGCTTTCTTGCTAAGGGATTCAATAAAATCCAAAAGTAGCAAAACCATCCACTCCTATTCGGTTTCATCATGTTTGTGCTGTTGCTCATCAAGCGATTTTAGAATTAGCCCCTGCAGAAATTCATATTGCCGAGCACTCACATAAGCAAGTACCTCTACAAATCAAGCTGTTCATTGTACATAGCTCATATAAGCAATATGATAGAAAGTGTGCAAATGTTTTTTCAAAACAAAATCTGGATACAAGATGTTGGTTGAGCGCCCATGACTAAGCAAGGAAACTGCTGAAGGTGTTGATTACGATACCTGTTGAACATTCAAAGGTCCAACAAGGTTTATCTCTTTTTTATACAAAAAAGTTGAGTAGGACATGGTGCATGATTGTTTGCATGTATGAATACTGACTAGTTGTTGTCACACGCATGCGTATTCAGCTGGCGCTGGTGGTTGCAAAGCGAATAGCGCAGGATTCATAGCTGAGCCAGATACGAAGTAAGCTGCCGTGCTGCACAGTCTTACCTCTTTTTCTCAGAAAAAAATAATGACCCGGAGTTGTCTTTCCTGATTGTATTAAATTGGCTTACATCCGTTTAGCCATAGATTTCTTTTTTTACAAGAAAAATCCCCATGATAAAATGTATCTTGTATACCGCAGGAAATCCACTGGTACTAAAAAAACAGTAGCAAAGTGCAAGATTACTGGTGGTTTTTACTGGCAAAAGTGTCATGGCGCATGTGCTTTATCCTATTAATCTGACATTGTCTTTATTCCTACTTAATTAACACATTCAACATTGTTATCATTAGAGGATTCAGCACAGTCCGATTCTTGTGATAACAACATCACCACTTGGTCATTCCCCTGAATACGCAGTTTACAGCCAACTATTTTTTATGGTCACAAGTCCATGAATTACGCATGTGGCGAGTTTACCGTTCTTCAGAAAACAAGAGGGATGGTTCTCAAGAAATCTTGAGCGAAAATCGTAATTAGAACGGTAGTCACGAATGATGAATGCCAGTTTCTATACTATGCAGGGTTGGGATGCCCGGTAATCGGTCAGCTCAATGGATACACATAAACCTGAATTGTAAATCCAATGGACAACCTGAGATCCTCCACTACTATGATCTTAGCTTACATGATCTTTCAATTACGATAGTGAGCTTTAAGTTATTATATCCATATCCATGTAGGTTCATGCAGGCGGTTACAAAGGCAGCGTATGCTGGTCGTGGTGAATATATCACGTAATTGTTATTTGGCATGAGCACGTACCTGCAACCTACCTGGTATGCATGTTCTAGTATAGATTAGTGGTACAATTTTTTTATGTTCCGCAGTCTTGCTAACTGCTCACAGTCAGAGTGATTTTTCATGCATGAAGTTTAAAGGGGTAAATGTCCGTACGTCCAACCAACCATTTTATATAAGAGTTTTGCTGTTATACCTGCATTTTCTCTCACGCAGTCTCATCCATTCCTTAAGTATGTTCTGGTTTCTTGACGTGGCGTAGGGAAACAGAAAAATCTTAATGGACTTTAAATAAGATACGCTGGCTATTTAATACCAGTGATATATTCACCTGAATGTAGGTAGCATCAACTCCATACAATCCATCTATGCATTTTAATGGGGTAATAACGACAAGTGCTTTTTACTTCGGCTGCCAACAACAGTTCTTCATTCATTATTTCACTCAGCTTCCATGTAAAAAAATCATGATTGGCGAGTTGAGTACAATGCACTATTTCGCTTCGATTCTAGCTGCTGAAATGAAATGTAATGCGAACAGGAACTGGATGAACTGATTAAGACAATAGAAAATTATACCATTGTCAGAGCCCTGTTTCATTACTCCTCACCGAGAGAAATTCACTTTGTAAAGCTTTTTTTTATACCTTACTAAAACTAATGCCCTATTTTCGTCCATGTCAACTATCACTGTCCCTCCAAGATACGCATGCCACAGTTTGCCAGTATAGAAAGTTATAAACTGCCTGCAGTAATCAACGGAACGTTTTTTTTCTCGAGAAACATGCTCGTTATGTGCTCTGTTCTTAACAATTTTATTGCAATGTATACTTTTAAATATGCGTCAATGGCCTACAGGTTGAAATCTTATCCATTATCAAAGGAACTGGCACTTGGGTTCCTGTTTAGTAGTAAATTCGCCATTGTATTGCAAAATAGCCCCTGAATGGCCGGATTGATGCAAAATGTCGATTCGGAAATGAATGAAGAAAACGATTGATAAAGTGTCAGAAAAGAAACGTCCATACGCATGTGCTTTAAAGAACGTTGTTTACCCAGATAGCAGTCAGGGGAAAAAATGCTGTTTTTAAAGCAGTTGCAGTTGTTTGCAAGCCATGCGAAGACTGTTTTATCGAAGAGCAATCTCCACACGCACACCGCACATGCCGAGGGAGTTTCTAAGAATTTTACAGCTACAATTTCTATTGTAGAACACCATATTATACTACTAAAGGTGTTACATTAACAACTTATTTTTTTTCATAATGAGCTCCATGCAAAACATTAACTACTTCCGCAGCAATGACCCTCAGAATGAAAGCGGGCAGTTCACTTAAGGTCGTTCAGTTGTTAGTTCCAATACTGTAAAAATTAATGCACGCTCTTAATTAACATCGAAAAGTAATCCACAGTAAATCGTCTTACGAAACTCTCGCATTGCGACAACGATAATTAAAACAAAGGCATGCCAGGATAGAATGGAAATTAAGATGACGTATAAATGAATTAGGAGAATAAATTTTTATCGCTCCTTCTCCAAGTAGTTTAAGTGACGTTTCTCTAATAGCTTGTCATTTAGCACCGTTTTATCTATCTCAAGAGGAAATATATTTATGGAGTATTGTGTATTCATGCTCTCGTTATCCTGACATTTTTTTTTATCTCTTCTAGCAGTATCGCAATAACATTTCAAAGTGGGTTAAACATTCTTCTAGAATGAGAAGACGTTGTCAAACATTATTTTTTCCAATTCGCAAGAAAAATGGCTATCCTTTCAAGCTATTGTGCTATGCAAAACGATTGTTTTAAGACATGTCTTTTCAGGAAATCTGCGAAAGGGTTCGGTATAATGACGTTAATAATACTACGCAGAACAAGCACAATATCCGCTCATAAGAAAAGATAACAATGATACTTCTCCATAATATAGTGCGTTCTCATTTTTTTTACGTATGAAAATTGCGATCATGAAAAATCTTCCCACTTCACATTGATATGATTATGTGGTAGTACGGTTTTTGAGGCATACCTTTATCACTTTAAAACGTATACTGACATATTTTTTTTCATCCACTGAAGGCGCTNATATGATTATGTGGTAGTACGGTTTTTGAGGCATACCTTTATCACTTTAAAACGTATACTGACATATTTTTTTTCATCCACTGAAGGCGCTTTCGCTGGTGTAAACTAATAAAAATTTGCACACAAAAAAGAATCTCAATAACCTGCTTTATGGGCGTATTAAGTTTTTTTTTTCGAGGAATAGCTTCATATTTTGATAGAAGGGAAAATGGATAAAATAAAAAATGCAAATAATACAACGGGACCACAACTAATAACATGTGGAAGGGAGAGAGTATTTGAAAAAGTACCACAAAACTGTAATCACCTCAGTATTCATGCCAAGCTGACATATTCTTTCTACCAACTTCGTAGAATTTTGATACAAGATAGTTTTTTTACTTTCTGAAAGTAGCAAAAAAACGCAACCTTCCTTGCGGTTCAGAAAAAGGAGAGCTTCAAGAAGTTTTATTAGTGGTACACAGTGATACTAAGATGGAAGCAGGAAGCTCTATTTTCTAGGTTGGATGTTGATTACTGTGGCGGTATCCATTAAAAATGTCGTTGTAACTAAAACATTAGGATTATGATAACCATTAAAAGAAGCATCCTTTAAGGCACTTCATGCTACCTATAAACCAAGCTCGGGAGTTGTTGCGAGACATACAGGAGAAATTTCCTGTTTAAGTTGATTGTTTCGTTGTCAGATTGTGTGCTTTTACACGAACAATTTAATTTTCTTGTAATGTAATCTAATTCATAATGGAGAACATTTACATAGTTAGATTTAAGTCATTATGACTTCTTAAATAGAAAATAGCGAGTGTAACATTAAATACCTCAAAAACATGCAATAAAAAATTGTCTCATTGTAGGACGAAAAATTCCACCATTCTAAAATGCGCACAACTGTAAACGGCCTGCAGAGCCTTAACGACAGGTTTCGGGATAAAAAATGTCGAAAGTACCTGCATACCTGTTGGCATTCATTACGAGCGCTTTTTCGGCTTGTTGGAATACTTTTTCGCAATCCCACTCCGAGTACTGAGTTTCAGACGAAGTGAAAGAAAATCATCTAGCATAAAAAAAATCAGTTCAGTTTTTGTATGCATTACTGTAAAAACAATTCAAGAGAAAGAGAGATAAGGAGAACTGTCTATTCACATAATTTTCATTCTACATGGATTAGTTAGTTAACCTAGCACATAAAAAAGGTTTAATGCAAAAAAAAAACTAGGCTGAATATTCTTACGCTGGTGATGATAGCATTACAGGAAAAGATTACATGTATTGTATTTACCTGTACAGGTGTAGTGGCCTAAAAACCAGTGAAAAAAAAATAATACTTTTTTTTTATAATGTTCCTATTCAGTATAAGGATAAGGCGTATCATCTTCATCCTATAAACATGATTCTCGTCTTGCACAAACCGACTAGATATTTTCTCTGCTGGCAGATAAAAAAACGTTCCTTTAAGTACATGTCGTCTAAGCAAGCTCCGTTGCGTCTCCGCTGCTAGTAAAATTGTCGGCAGTACCTCGTGTTTAAGATAGTGGATGAGAAAATAGAAGAAAAATGGATAAAGAAATAGCACCGTTACTTTTTCTTGCTCTAAGCTGATTTTTGCTCCGGTGGTTGGTTTGTGATTTTATTTTTGCATTAGTAGCACTACCACCACATATAAGCAAATAAGTAGACAGCTTCAGGCTAAAAAAATCTTTTTTTTCATCCCATCCTTAAGTACCACAAGTATATAGTTTGAGAATTATCATCTGACAAAAATCGTCTTGGCTGGCTAGCTTTTTTTTATCCCAGGATAATAGTATGAATATAACAGAACCTCAGCGTGCAATAAATACGTATGTTCTGCTAAACAAGGAGAAACTGACGTTTCTTGTCCTGATCAACACAAAAGATGATTAGCAAGCGAATGTGTGCTGTTTGTGCAAAAAAAGGTGAAGTTGTAGTAGCTTTCCTTTTGAAAACTAAAGGGAACACATTATAAACTCCTTAAGATTGCATGCTGTAAAAATGTAATGTGTATGAAAACAGTTTGCCCATAACTCTTCTTGATTCCTTCTTTCACTCCGTTGCTTCTTGTTTTCCTTCTCTCCTGACGCTGTTTGTGGTTGTTTGGCATGATGATAATGATTATAGTGGGTACACCAGTGGAATGAGCTCGTTCACTCATTCATGGTCAAAATACAGTTAGATTTTACCAAGCTGAAAAAATGCAGTTATCCATGTTTAGATTTAATTATGTTGCTTTGCGTCTTCTTCACACACTGATACTAATACACATAGAAGAGCTCTTACCCCTATTTTTTTTTCTCCTCGTCTGCTTTTCATCTCACGGATTGCTGGCCAAACCTTCGAAAAGAAAACTGCGAAGAAAGGTATTTGCACACAATATATCAAAATGTGCTACAGCTTCAGACAAAAAAAAACCACCAAGAACTTAGCATGATCATTATAATCTTATGAACAAAAGCTGACTTGTAATAATGGTTAGTAACGGGTACTCGTCGTACATGCAGTTTCAAAAAATTGTTGATCATGATGATGACGGTATTGCCGTTGATTGTTGGCTGAAAAACCTTCTGGCTTTTGGATGATGATATCATACAATGCAAAACGACGAGGCTTTTAAAGTTTATATGACTATATGGAACGAAGAATGGTTCATGAACACGTTAGGCTTACTTATAATTCCACGAATCTTCTTATTTATTCTAAGGAGTTTTTTTTCTCTCTCTCTGTGTCTCGCAAAGGAATAGTTTGTACAGATGATGATGGATTGTAACAGGTATTCATGATTATATAGGCAAGATTTTCACCGTTGCTTTTTTGTTTTTTATGCACATGATGAATGTAAAACGTATGGAATTGGAATGAAAGGTGGGTTTTCATACGGCTGAGGTTTTGAATTCAACAATGAGGCTTTTGACTATATAAAATGCAAACATGAGCGAAGTGGCGCTAGGTAGTAAGGAAGGATATGTGTAGTAGTAGCAGTGGTGTGTTAATTCAGTTACTTTCTTGAGAATACCATTATTCTCCGGTTCGCATAGCAGACAACCATCAGGTTTTTTTGAAACGTTTGTCTACTCTCAAGCACTGATTTCAGTGGATTGTCATTAAAAATGAGTATAAGGAATTCCACGTTGTTTCTTTTCTGCAAGTAGTGCAAACACTTTTTCTCTGAGTGTGAATGGTTCGCAGGCCCAGTGTTGTGTTGTGAGTAGAGTGGTGATGTTCAAGTGATACTGTTCGTGGATACGTTAAGAAAAAACAACCGTTTTAGCTTCTTCTGTTTTGCACGACCAAGTTACTCCTTTTTTAAAAGTACGTTCACGCTTGCTTAAGACGCATAGATATTTTTTTTATATTAGTATGTAAGTTTGCTGGGGATTAAATCAGAGTGCGAGAAGCCAGCCAATTTTTTTAAGAAGAAGAAAAAAGTAGTTTTTTGCATTTTCCTTTTTTTACACTTTGCTCTTCTTTGCACATCCGCATATGCATGCAACTCTGTAGTTAAGTATGGTTAAGACTATTAACAACTTTTTTTGCGCGTATCTGTGTGCTTCTTTTGAGAAGAGTTTTGTAGAGGCGATAGTTTACTTCTCTAACACAAGTGCTCATGCGCTTCTAGCTGTTTTGAATAGGATTTTGAATGTTGGCAGGAGCCACCGTGCAAAGAAGTACATAGAGGAGCTATTGCGAATAATCTGCTTCATGCATTCTGATTCCTATTTTCTCTCATCGGCTTGACTAACTGGAATTTTTTTTATTTCGTTTCATAGGTTCACGACCTGAAGTGAGAGCAACAACAAAAGGCAAATAACTGGTCTCTCGGAGAAAACAAGAAGTTTTCATATATAATTTTTTTTGTGTACAACGATACCTGATTTCTGAATACGTGATTGGATTGAACTTGAGAGAAAAAATCCTCGGATTTTTTTTCTTTAAAAACTGTTCGCTAAACATTGATGGAGAATAAGTCCCCCGGAAGTGGTGGTGGTGGTGGAGGTGGTCTAAGCTGTATTAGTTCAAGTACTCAAGGACTTCATCATCAGAGTTCCGGAGAGAAAATAGTGATTGCCATAGGCAGTGGAGGTAGTCCAGACTCCACAACGCAACAAAGTGGTTTGATAATGAGTGGAAAAGACAATAACTCGGATCATCATGGGCGGGGATCAGCGTCCCCTGCCCCTGGAGCAGGTATTTCAGAGTCACACAGTGGTGGTGGTGGTGCTAGTAGTGGTAGTGGTGGAGCTCCAAATATGTACAGCCTCAAGTGGAACACTCAACTCCTCTCTTTACAAAGATCTCTGGCTAATTTGTGGGACAGTGGAATTGGCACTGATGCTGTCCTACTTTGTCAAGGAACACCGCTCCCCGTCCATAAGATTGTGCTTACAGCAGCGTCGCCTTATGTCGCCTCCGTGGTTCAAGTGAGTGCAACAATCAACACATATTAAACATTCATAGTTATCTGTCTTTCTCGTGACCATTTCATGTTTCAAGTGCTCTAAAACTCTTTCTTCGCATCGGCATTGTCATGGTCTTCGTTTCTATTGTTCTTCGCGCATAGTATGAAAAATCACTCGGTTTCGACGAAAATGTCCCGTTATGTGTCTGATACGCTTGCATACCTATCCTTTCCTATTGTCCATTCAGTCAACCTTCAGCGAACATGGAATCAAACTTTTTCGGGACAATTTTTTATATGGTGCAGTTTTATATGCCATTGTTTCATGCAACCTTGATAGTCGATGCGAATTTCATAGAATATGCAAATTCATGATTTTTTACGCACCGCCTTCCAAACTTTAGGGAAAACTCAATGAAAACTTCAAAATTGGATATAATCATTATAAAACCTGGATTGCTGAAAGCCAATGATATTTCTATTGTAATTAATGGTCTGGCATTATGCAAAATGCTGTCTCCGTGTTGGAGTTAAACTTCACGGATATCCGCTGAAGATTTTTTTTTTCTCAAGGAAATGTCTATTCATGATTAAACGTATGTAATGAAAACGGGCAGAGGTGAATCCGAAATACAGCAAAAATCCAAGTTGAGAGTGTAGAGAAAAATCGCGACAGTTTTTGCACATCAAATGGATAGATTGAGACCTCGCATTTTCTCACGTATTTTTGCGAGTTTAGCTTAAACCAGAAGCAGACATACAAATCAGGCGAATAGTTTTCTATGTGTAATGCATATAATACCTACTTACGCTGAAACGCCACTCTCACCACAACCGTTCTCTTTTTTTCACGGAGTTTATATTTAAAATTACGAAAAGCGGAACTACTCGCTCCATTTTGAATTCCAGAAAAATGTTGGCTGCTTGGGCTGGTGAGCAGAGAGCAGTGCTGAGAGTTTTTTATATATGGTGCTCTATATTGCGAATTCAGACCAGAAGTCACTTTTTGTTTAAATATCACTGACTGGGGGTTATTTTTTTTGAGGACAGGAACATATAGCTGCTTTCATGGAGTTTTATATTTATCTCTTGACTAAAGCATGCCTCAGTTGGGTATAAGATGAGCGCATCACTTCTTTAGTAAACATGAATTTCTCTCTGCTTTGCGGAGGCATTGCATTTTTCTTGGCAAATCAAGCACATATCATGGATGGATTCCCAGGCAGCGTGTTTTTGGTGTTGGTGTAGAAGAGCTCAAGGATTTTTTTTTCGTTTCCTCCTTGGCTTAAAACCCCCTTCCATGATATGGGCTTTCACATCGTCAAATTATTTTTGCATCTGGCCCGCAGTTTTTTTTACACAGTTCATGCTAAATAATGATGATCATCGTGGGGTTATACTATTTTGCCATTTTTCCTGGCGTCCTGTGTGTTTCCCGTCTGAGTCATGCTAAACTAGAAAAGTTATTTCTGGAGGAAAAAATATATGGCTTGCGAAAAAGAACGGTGAAAGATGATCTGTTCACGGGAACCTAGTTTGACTGCTTGTTCCAATTTCTGATTTTTTTTTCTCCTCTCCTCTGGGGTTGTTATATAATGGACACATTTTTGTTTATGAGCAGAACAGTACTTGCTATTTTTGATGGAGAATGGAGAAATGGGCAAGAACATCTGCGTCTTTTTTTCCTCTTGGAAAAATTAACAAAATATCTGATGGTATAAAATTAAATCCTATATACCTACATTCCTCACATTGGACTTGTGCGCAATTTATATATTTTTGCATATAAAACTCAAGCCAAGATTACTGGATTCCAAAACGGAAAAGTGTGATGATAACCCAGCATAAAAAATGTTTATCATTATCATCCGTCAGTTATTTTTCTTTTCCTGTTCCCAAAATTCATCTGGGGAAATACCTTTCCCGAATATGTTTGTGCTCCCTCCACCCATTCCCATTTAGCCCGACAAACATTTCTCGTCATTTTGTTCCAAAACTTCCTACGCACAAACAGGATTTCAAGGATTTCTGAGCATGAGTGGATAAATAAATGATGGCTACCTAGATTTCTGTGTTGTATAGCATACTATTTCCAAAATCTGTAAAGTACTGCGTATTCCGCTCCCTTTTTGAATACGAAATGCTTTTCATTCAAGGACACTCAAACCGCCTATGAATAAAAAAAGAATATCGGAGTATTAGATCAAAACTGTTTCAGAAAAAGATCCTTCAAGTGGAAATGGAACGGGTTCAATTCGCAAGGAGAAAAAGTAGACTGTGTTTTGTGACGATTTAGTTATGAACCGTTTTTTTACTCTTTTGAAAGCATGATTAAGGCTGTTTGTCAATATATGGAAGAAGGGATGTAGGAATGAGGTCATGTGAAAATCAGGATTACCATATATGTGGCAAAGCAGAAACATGAGATGCATCTTAATTATGATCATCATCGTCGACAGGCAGAAAAGTAAAAAAGATATTTACAATAGATTCATACTGGTGATTATAAGCTGTACCACCTTTTAGAATAATTATTTGTTACACAATCATTTCAAGTTATACTGCAGCAAATTTGTGTTCTGTTGTGAATTTGTGACCTCATTAATTCACAGAGAAGCAGTCTTCACTGGAGTCACTAGAAAATTTGGCCTAGAATGGTGAAGAGCAGTCGAGGTAGAAAACAATCACTAGATTTTTTTTGTGTCACAATAAGCCAGCGAACGACCTAGCAAAGAGCACACATGCAGCAACAGGTTGTTGTTGGAGGATATTGATGCATAAACTCAGCAATTTTTTTGCAGCGTACTAGACGTTAAAAGATAAACACAAATAAAATAGAAAGGTTACAAGATCGTCCTCATGTAATCAGCTATTATCTAATAAAAGTTATGCACTTGCAAAGCAGATTCATCGTTGGCTGAAACAATGGCCCAGTAAACGATAAATATTGGATAGAGGGTCCAAATCTTCTCCTGTCATCGAGAAGGTTGCAAAAAAAAAAA
>JAAXOA010003007.1:0-12192 GCA_036561885.1 Salina celebensis
GTACAAATGTGCAGTACAAGAAGTATATTTTTTTAACAGCCATTCGGGAGCTCGGTACAAATGATATTTAGCGCTGACTCCCAATTCTGTACGAACTATAATGGGTGTGAGGACGTGCAATTTATCCACAATAAATGATTTGAAGGGATTTTGCCTACTACTCATCATTACAAAAAGGTCTTCTGAATAATGACGCCTCGCATCCAGAACAGCTCGTATGGTACATCCTTCCAGGGTTTGTTTAAGAAACAATTGTAAATTTGCGGAGATTTCGTTGGAAACATTCGGAGTAGTGTATTCATCAGCTTTTCCTGGATAGCCAAAGGTTGTCAACAAAACCAGGAATGCAAGCCAAGTAGATGAGTTTTCGCAGCTTGATATCCTGCCCGACATTTTCTTGTGAATTAAATACGCAAACATCATGAAAATGAAGCTTCACGGGTGACACTTTGTAGAAAGACGGGTCCAAAACAAGAAGCGGCTTAGCTGAAACACTGGCTCCAGATAGTGATAGTAAAATGTAAGCGAGTATGGAGAACCTGCTAGAATTCACTGAAGATGGCAAATACTAAATAATTCATATTCTCGTTACATGAAACATCATGATGGAAACATAATGAGAAACCTGATAAGCTTGATATAACTAATTAAAACACGGCGATACGTAAGAAGGAAAGAGTTAATTGAGTATTGATTGAGTAGCTGTACATACACGGGGTCCATATGGTGATATTTAAATGGAAGCTAGTGAGCAGATCCTGCTAGAATACTGCTTGTGTTAAATCTGACAAAGACTAAACAGCTCATAGTCTCGTTATATGAAAAAATCTATCTGCAAACATAATGAGGAGTATTCGAGGCGTGCTTGAGCTGGTAGAAAAATATAATTAAAATATATCAATTATGTAGCCCCTGAAAATACCGAACGTATTAGCACGACAAGTGACACTAAAGGTAGTAAGGTAAGACTTCATTTGGGTTTATGAAAATACAATGAAAATATGGAAACCAAACAGTAAATTGAGTACTCCACTATAGTTTTTTCCCACACATATGGAAACGGATATTAACGGCTCACAAATAAATAAATAAATTAAGCCAGATTTTGTTTTGTTAGTTTGAAGCCAATACTGAAAAAAAACTTTCGAACGAATGCATGTAGGGCTCATTGGAAATGTGTCAAAAGCAAGAGGGAGGGATTACTTAACTCCTATGAACTCGATAATAGAATTCCCTACAGTTTTAATCAATAAATCATTCATCATTTTTCGTTACTTGTTGTAGTTAAATTGCCCACAGCGAACTGTTGTTTAGTTTTTATGTAGGTACAAGCTAAACTGTAGTACATACAATTAACTAGTCTTGAATTGAATGTAGCAAAAAAGGATTTAGCTATTGATGTTGATATGTTGATAAGAATAAAGTTTAACCGGTTTTTTTAATGTAAATTACAGTCGTTAAATAATATCTTGAATCGAGAATTGCTGCGAAACTCATCAACGACACGCTTGAGGTAGGAGGTAGTTGGAGTTGAGTGGTGGAGCTAAGGTTTAATTATGTCGTGGGCGACAGGGAGACGAATCTTTTAGTGGAAACTTTTACCTAACGTGAATAAGCTGAGAATGTCAGTGGACAAGGAGCATATGTTTGTAAGGGATGGAGGGAAACTCTCGAGGAGTTGGAGGTGCTCGGCAATCTGCTGACCAATTGTGCAATCACGGGTCTCAGTGCCGAAGTCGTGATTAATTTGAATGAAGCAGAAGCCGGGCGGCGGGCATTGCTTTGAAAGGGAAAGGGGTGGGGAAGGTGTTTTGTGGAGGGAGCTTATGGTGGGTGCAGTGGTGGAGCATCCTATCATGTCAGACTTGACCAGTTTCGTATAATTTAAATGTTTTCTCAATACATTTTAACAAATTTGAAAATTAAATTAGCATTAGCAGATCTGGAAGGAATTACGATGGTGAAAGAAGACATCATTCCCACCCAGCTCCTGTACTGCTCAGGTTTTGCATGGATTTTGAAGCTTTCCAGGTTAGGGTCCCTTCAGCTTGGTTCATCAATTAGTTTTTAAAACACATTTTAATTCAGGTTGGAGGCTTTCAAACTACAATTATATGTGTGAAATTATAACCTAAGACGCCAACGGAACTCCAGTCAGGGGACAAGATGCTATATTCAGCAAGTTACTAAAACGCAATTTTCGCCTTTTTGCCATGGAAATGGAACTATTATAATATATATAAAATTATAGGGAAATGAGACTTGTTACGTTAAATTCGCATACCCGCAAGATTAGTAGCCACTTGCGCCAAAATTGTTAGAACTGCGAAAACAAAAACATAATTCATCTTGAATTTCAGTTTTTGGTTAGTTTTGTTTTGTTGTAGTGCACCGGAGAAGACAACAATTTTAGACAAATGCAAACTTCAACTGAAAATGAAAGTTCTTCCGATTTAAACAAAATTCACGAAGGGTCATTAAACTACCTGATCCCTGTCTCGGATTGATTAAAATTGAAGTATTTAAGCTGATAGTGATTAAACTAAAGCGTAGAATCAACTAATCAATGTCAAACTTTCCAAGTCAATTCGATACTCAATTTAAAACTCATCATGTGGTTTACACAGAGATGTTCGAAATATGTTATTCAACCACTTGATGACTTTAAAGGTTACTTTTTACGTCATATTCGCACGGAATGATTACTTTGTGTTAGTTGTAAGTTAGCAAATTTGAGCGAATTTTCAAAGCATTATTATCTCATACTTTTTCTCTTCCCAACAAACTTTTCAAGATGATTTTGGCACCTGTCAATCACTCTTCAATTATAGGAACTGCAATCAAGCAAAAATCAATAAACATTAAAAATTAAATTAAATCACACTCGAATGCCATTTTCAAGAGATAAAATCACTTCGACGAGAATGTAACGAAAGCAGCGAGCAATATAAACCCGTAAACTGCATTATTTGTTCTGGACAAGTACATTTCCCAATATTAAGGTCACATCATATACCAAAAATTAAAATGAAGCCAATTATCTACACCCTAGCAGTTTTTAGAATAGTGTATTTATATTTGTCAACAAATAATTGTGGTTTTTACATATATCTAGATGATATACGACCCTTGATTTCATACATTGGCAGCGTCAACGGCACCCTTTACTTCTCAGATTCTTCAGAACTACGAGTAACTAAGATTATCGCAAATCGTAAAACCTATATTATTTTTTACTAAAGAAAGATTGTACCTTTTTACACAACAGACATGGGCGAATGCAAAAGCGTACTGTCAAGATAATGGAATGCAACTAGCCCGAGTGGAAACCTACGATGAATCCATGATGCTTTACCGTGCCTACAATGAATCAAGTTTCATTGGAGGTACGACTTCTAAATATAATAAATCCAAAGATTTACTAAAATATTAAATTATACCCCATTGTGAAAGGTTACCAACAAATTTTTATTTGATACATATGTTTATTAAGAGTTCTGGACTGGAGCCAGAGATTCGCAGAAGCCTACCCAATTTATTTGGGATCACGATTCAAGGATAGCACCTGCAACTGAAGAATATCTTTGGAAACAGCTTTACGTCAAGCCAGAGTTCGAGTTCCAGACGTGTGTCTACTGGAAGGGGATGATTAGCCATAACATTCTCATCCTGGATCTTTGTACTGCATAGAAAACAAACGCTTTGTTCTATTGACACCAAAACAAATTAATAAAATTGACACAATTAAACTTTTGTATGCATAGTTTGTTTTGAAATATGTGTGCATTTGTTTAAATTGGGTTTAATGATAATATAATGATGCATACAAGGTATTTTTGTGCTGCATATTGTATTGAATTCGTAACTCCAACAACATTCCTCATGACAACCATTACAAATTAGAATCAGCGTATAATTAGGAACGATTATATATTTTCAAGAATTTAAACTAATAAAAAGAAGGTTTTATATAATATTCACAAACCACAAACATGCGACTCCTAGTTTGAGAAAAATATAGCATACATTCTTAACCAAACTCTGGCTTGCCTTGTACAATAGATAAATCGTTACTCCTAGCCATCTACTAAAAACAAGACATATTAATTAAAATGACTTTAAGAGTTTCATATAATTTCATTTTATAACAATCATATTAGTAGGGGATAACGGGCATTGTAATACAAATTTCAAATTCCTGACGCCAAGGCGTTAAGCAATTAACACAAGCAAGCACTTACGATTAGACCAGGACATGTTTTCATTGAGTTATCTCTTCCATCTCCTTGCCTTTACTGTCACACAAAAATACAAATACTTTTCTATTCTTGGCGAATTGAGCAAAATACGCGATATCAAATCAAGCAAACAAGATAACGTAATATCCAAAGAAGATAGTGTAGTATTTGATTTCAGCCAAACTGATTCTTAAATCAGTTTACAATTTGCAGATTTTTATGTGAGGTTGAAAGCTCCTAAGCGTGCTTTAACTGAGTGAGTAGAAAAAATATCCCTGAATATGTTGACTAGATGTCCACATCAAGATACTAGTGAATTGAGACTCCAAATTTGTATCTAGTTACTGGTACCTCTTTCCGTTCGCTAATTGCATCATGCCAAACACTATTGGCATTAACATTTGCAAGAATTCTCAAACAATTCGAGCAGCAAAATCAAATTTTCCATGGTCAAGTTTCCCATAGAATAATTTGTATTACATGCTACAAGAACTATAACTCTTACCGGAGAGGTGAAGCCACTTTCATATTTCGACGTCCCAGCTGATTCTCATTTACCGTAACGTTAAACCACCACTTTTACTGTGTCGCGATTAGTTGTTGCCACTATGGCTTTTCACTGATTCGTTGAAATTTTCACGAAGTGGCTTCACTGTTCCTTTGAGAAATATCTTTCTGGTGTATATAATACACATTTTTCTATGCAAGTTTCCGAACACAAGAAAGGTCCATTTACTACTGACAAGGCCTTTCGGTGAGCATTGTCTTGTCGAAGAACTAAACGAGTATGTTAAGATTTAATTCAACCGTTGCCAATTATGTGGGATGGTGTTCTCCATCTTGAAAAATTTCAGCTCAAATATAACTGTCCTTTCCAACATTTGTATGTTTTACCACAATGCCGGGATTCAGCATTGATGGGCTTTGTTTGAGATCACCGACCCTTTTGTAAAAACTCGTAAGAACCTGTCTGACGTAAGTCCTAAAGTTAAATTTTTCT
Source organism: Salina celebensis (assembly GCA_036561885.1). NCBI lineage: Eukaryota > Metazoa > Arthropoda > Collembola > Entomobryomorpha > Paronellidae > Salina > Salina celebensis. Next base: position 5,239 of record JAAXOA010003007.1, read on the forward strand.
CGCGAAATTCTGCTTGAGTACCTCTTTGGATGATCTTTTTTCAGAATCTGAACAAGCGCCTTACGATTCTTCCATAGTTTCATAAGCTTATGGACCCACACACTAGGCGCCTCGCAGATCCAAAATAACCATTCCATAAAAAATGCAGCGAAAGCTACTACGAAACATATTGCCCACAATGTAATTACTGCTAAATGCGATTGAAGAGAAAGTGGAGCAAAGTCAATCACTCTCGTAGACTCTCCTTTCATATCTGCGGGAAAAGTTGTCTGTTTTTGTGAATACATGTACCCAGCTCGAATACTTTGTTCTATTTCTTCCCACACGTTTTCTAGTCCAGACGCGGCCCAAAAGCTCGCAAGTGGCAGGACAAGCTTAGCGAAATAGTTTCGGCTCAATAATAACGGTGATTTATCTTGTAGCTCGGGTTCTTGAGTTGTGGAGCTCACCCAGTACAGAGACGAGTGCTGGAAAACGTAACGTTGCAATAGGTGATAATATCCGTGGTCCACAAATGTAATGGGCTTATCCGACTTTGTGATGTTAGGCTTATTCTTACATAGAAATGGCGTTTCTTCGTTACTGCGATTAAAAATTAGCATTTCCCACCAGCAATGCCCTAGGTTAGCTTGTTCAATTACTTTATCAAATCGACTTCGCACATTCTGTTGGTCCTTTATGAATTTTCCATTTTCCCAAGTGTAATGTTGACTTTCTAAAATAGCCGCTAGCCGTGATCGATAGAAGGTTTCTGTTACAGCGACTCGTACGCTTATTATACGCGTGTTAAGATCCAATAGTTTCTCAAGGCTAGTAGGATAGTTTGGTGGTTTGAAAACGGCAAGAGAAGACGCGAGTTCTCCCCCGTATAGCACCGTTAGGGAGTAGCACAGGATGCCCCAGAAGAAGAATATCCGGTTCAGGTTAGGTCTGAAAGAAAGTGTCCAATGGTCGGTTAAAGGTCCGAATATTGAAAGTAACAAAACAGAATATGGCAAGTGAATTGCAACTTGGCTCGTAAGAATGAAAATACAGAGTGCAAAAAACAATATTGAAAACCACGCGAATGTTTTAAAGGGAGTAACGAATTCCCCAAGACCAGGGGTGACTAAAAGATTCTTGCGCACTACAGTAAACATTTTATATTCAAAAGTAGATAAAAAAGATGGCGATATAACCCATCGCGGATATACATTGTCCGTAGACATTGCCGCAGCATTTTTCCGTGAAAGATAATTATCTTGGCTTATATATCCCAACGAATAATAGACATCTGTTTTGACCAAAGTCAAAGTCACGTTGGTCAGTTTAGATACCAACCATGGGAATGAGTCTTTCCTGTATTTCAACTGATTGTAAGTTGTTTGAATTAAACACTGTCTGCATGGCAACTCCATTCCAAAATTACTACTGTGGATGTATTTCCAAAATTTGTGTATATTTGATTTTGTTGGTGGTGCAATCGGAGCGGATATAACCCCTTGTGGAACTATCCATGGACACCACATGCACACTAGGCTTACATCGAACTTCTTACTGAAATAGTCTCTTCTGATAACAAGTCGGTAATCCATAAATGATCGATAAAATTCTTGACTGGAAAAGATTTCTTCGTAGCGAATTTGAGACTGGCTCAAGTCCCAGATGATCACGTAATCAGGACTTTCTCTTCTTAGGTCGAAATTGATGAAATGGTAGCCAATTGCATTTAGGAGATCGTTTGAGTTTTCCGTGAGGTACAAATGGGTCGTGCATGAAGTAAATTTTTTAAGGAGCCATTCAGGAGCGTGGTACAAACCATAAAATGTGCTGAGCCCAGCTTCGTTTGAAAATAACACTATTCCCTTTGAGACATGTAATCTGTCCACAGTGAATGATTTGAACGAGCTTTGCCGACTACTCGTCATTACAAAAAGGTCTTCTGAGTAATGACGCCTCCCATCCAGAACAGTTCGTATGGTGCATCCTTCCAGTGTTTGTTCAAGAAACAATTGTAAATTTGCTGAGATTTGGTTGGAAACATTCAGATTAGTGTATTCATGAGCTTTTCCTAGGTAGCCAAAGGTTGTCAACAAAACTAGGAAAGCAAGCCAAGTAGATGAGTTTTCGCAGCTTGATATCCTACTCGACATTTTCTTGTGAATTAAATACGCAAACAACATGAAAATGAAGCTTCACGGGTGACACTATGTAGAAAGACGGGTCCAAAACAAGAAGCGGCTTAGCTGAAACACTGGCTGCAAATAGTGATAGTAATATGTAAGGGAGTAGGGAGCACCTGCTAGAATTCGTAGAAGATGGCAAATACTAAATAATTTATATTCTCGTTACATGTAACATTCTGTTGAAAACATAATGAGAAACCTGATAAGCTTGATATAACTAATTTAAACACGGTGATGCGTAAGAAGGAAAGAGTAAATTGAATATTGATTGAGTAGCTGTACACGGGCTCTATATGGTGATATTTAAATGGAAGCTAGTCACCAGATCCTGCTAAAATACTGTTTGCGTTAATTCTGAAAAAGACTAAACAGTTGGTAGTCTCGTAATAGGAAAAAATCTGTAAACATACGAAGGAGTCTTCAAGGCGTGCTTTAGCTGGTAAAAAATAATAATTAAAATATATCAATTATGTAGCGCATGAAAATACCGAATGTTTTAGCACGACAAGACATTTAAGGTAGTAAGATCTCATTTTTGGTTTGTGAAAATGTAATTAAACTAAATGATACAACGAGATAAATGAAATAAGGAAACCAAACAGGAAATTGAGTATTCTACTATAATATTGTTCCCACATATATGGAACCGGATAAGGATGGCTCACAAACAAATAAACTGATAAATGCATATTCTGTTTGTTAGTTTAAAAAGCCAATAGTGCAGAAAACTTTTGAACGAATGCATGCGTGGCTCATTGGAAATGTATCAAAAACAAGACATAATTCCTTAACTCTGCTTGTGATGACTTCCTCCGGCTCAATGAGGCTTTGACCTCGTTGGAATTCACTTCAGTTTGGATGGCTAATTGCAAACTTAAACTGAAAATCAGAGTTCGTCCGATTTAAATAAAATTCACGGGGTTCATTAAACTAGGTGAATATTGTCACGGTTTGATTAAAATTGAAGTATGTTTGCTCATAGTGACTAAACTAAAGGGTATAATGAATCATTCAATATCAATCAACATTTCTTGTTCTTGTTCAATATTCGATTTCAAACCCCTCATTACACATGTCGCAAGTACTCAAAATATGTTCATAGAGCACTTGGTGAGTTTAAAGTTTACCTTTTGCGTTATGTTTTCATGGAACGATTACTTGTGTTTTAGCATCTCAAACTTTTTCTCCTCAAGTTTCAAAGCATTGCTATCACAAAGTTTTCTCCTTCCTCTTAAACTTTTCACGGGGATTTTGGCACCTGTCAACTAATCTTCAATTATAGGAACTACATTCAAGCAAAAATCAATAAACACTGACACATTATACCAGTGACAATCTTCATATGGCATTCAAGAGATAAAATCAGGTCAACAAGAATATGCCGAAAGGAGCGAGTAATATAAATCCGTGTATACTGTATTTATTGGAGACAATCACATTTACCAATCTTAACGTCAGCGCTATCATATACAAAAAATTAATATGAAGCCAATTATCTACACCCTAGCCGTAATTATGTTGGATGCTGGCTCCCTAATATCTGGTAACAACTTTAAATCAATTTTTATAATAGTATATTTTGTCAAAAAAATAATTGCGGTGGTTAGTTACATATCTCTAGAGGATATACGACCCTTGAAATCATACTTTGGCAGCGTCAACGGCATCCTTTATTTCTCAGATTCTTCAGAACTTTGCGTAAGTCAGCTTTTGCCCTAATATTATAACCAATAATTTTTTATTGATAAATGAAACATTTTTTTTGCACAACAGACATGGACAAATGCGAAAGCCTACTGTCAAGATAATGGAATGCAACTAGCGATGGTGGAAACCTACGATGAATCCATGATGCTTTACCATGCCTACAATGAATCAAGTTTCATTGGAGCTACGACTTCCAAATATTACAAATTCAAGCATTTATTATTAAATTATGCCTCATTGTGAAAGTTTTCCAACAAATTAATTTTTGCTTCATTTGTATAGTAAGAGTTCTGGACTGGAGCCAGAGATTCGCAGAAGCCTACACAATTTATTTGGGACCACGATTCAAGGATAGCACCTGCAACTAAAGAATATCTTTGGAAACAGCTCTACGTGAAGCCAGAGTTCGAGTTCCAGACGTGTGTATACTGGAAGGGGATGATTAGCCATAACATTCTCAGCCTGGATCTTTGTACTGATAGAAAACAAACGCTTTGTTCTATTGACACCAAAACAAATTACTAAAATGGACACGATTAAACTTTAGTATGTATGAATGTACGTAGTATGTATTTCCTTTTGTTTTGAAATATATGTGGATTTGTTTAAATTGGGTTTAATGATAATGAATGCATACAAGGTATTTTGTGCTGCAAATTGAATTGAATTTGTACCTCCAAAAACATTCCCCATGACAGTCATTACTATTACCGTGTTAGGAACGAGTATATATTTTCAAAAATTTAAACAAGTAAAAATAGAGGTTTTATACAATATTCACTGATCACAAACATTCGACTCGTAGTCTGAGAAAAGTATAGTTAATATTCCTAACCAAACTTTGGTTTGCCTTGTACGATATAGATAAATGGTATGGTTTAAAACAAGACATAGTAATTAAAAGGACTTTAAGAGTTGCATATAATTTCATTTTAGAACAATCATATCAGTAGGGGATAACGTGGCATTCTTATAAAAATTTCAAATTTCTGACGCGAGGTTGTTAAGCAATTAAAACAAGCAAGCTTTTACGATTAGACTAGCACATATTTTCATTAAATTATATCTTCCCTCTCCTTTCCGTTTGCTGTCACACTAGAATACAAATGCTTTTCTATTCTTGGCGAATTGACCTCTCCAGACTAACGCTACACTTTATAACGAAGTGTTAGAGAGATAACAAAGCCAAATCCGCGATATCAAGTCCAACATAACGTAATATCCAGAGAAGATAATACTGTTTGAAAAATGAATAAAAATCTATTATAAGAAAAGATAGTGTTGTTACTGATTTGAGTCTAACTGATTCTTAAATCAATTTAGAATTTGTAGATTTTGAAAGCTCAAAAGCGTGGTTTAACTGAGTGAGTAGAAAAAATATCATTAAAATGGACAATATTTTAAAACCAAAGATTGAGTTTTCTGTAATGATTTCGCAGCAGTTTTTAATTAGTAAATAGGCAGCCTCTGAACATGCCGATTAGATGCGAACAATCTATCTAATTACTGAAACCTCTTTCCGTTTGCTAATTGCCTCATGCCAAACACTATTGGCATCAAAATTTGCACGAATTCTCTAACAATTGGAGCAGCACAATTAAATTTTCCATGGTGAAGCTTCCTTCCTTTCCAACCACAAGAAAGGCCCCTTTATTACTAACGCGGTCATTCGGTATAAGTTGGGCATTGCATTGTCCAAGAGCGGAGACTTCTGTAAAGATTTAATTCAACTGTTACCACTACCACTTATGTGGAATGTTGTTCTCCACCTTGAACAAGTTTCGCTCACAAGGAACTGTCCGTTCCTCCATTAGTATGTTTTGCCATAGTTCAATTTTTCTCCCGAAATCCTGATTAGTTTCTTTTTTGGATGATCTGATTTTAGAATCTGAACAGTCGCCTTACGATTCTCACAATGTTTCATTAGCTTATGAGCCCACAAACTGGGTGCCACACAGGTCTCTGATAACCACTCCATCAAAAATGCAGCCATGGCTACTCCGAAACATATTGCCCACAGTTTAATTACTGCTAAAAGCGAACCAAGAGAAAGTGGAGCAAAGTCAATCACTCTCGTAGACTCTCCTTTCATATCTGCAGGAAAACTTGTATGGTTTCTTGAATACATGTTCCCAGCCCGAATATTTTGTTGTATTTTCTCCCAAACGTTTTCAAGTCCGGAAGCCACCCGAAAGCTCGCAAGTGGCAGGACAAGTTTTGCGAAATAATTTCGGCTCAAAATCAACGGATATTTATCTTGTAGCTCAGGTTCTTGATTTGTGGAGCTTACCCAGTAGAGAGGGGAGTCCTGGAACACGTACCGTTGCAATAAGTGATAATGTCCGTGGTCCACAAATGTAATGGGTTTATCCGGTAAGGTGATGGTAGGATTATTCTTACATAGAAATGGTGTTTCTTCGTTACTGCGATTCAAAATTAACATTTCCCGCCCGCAGTGCCCCAAGTTAGCTTGTTCAGTTAATCTAGCGAGTCGACTTCGCACATTGTGTTGGTCCTTTATGCTGTGTTGTTGACTTTCGAAAATAGCCGCTAGCAGACCCGCCGGTCAAAACGCATGGGCCCCTGCCAACTTTCGTTTGGGAGGCCCCCCCTTAGCATGAAGTTCGAATCCACATCCATTGTGAATTCCTTTCGTGTTTTGTATAGTCAACAGAGAGTCGTATCGTTATTTAAGCGTTCAAAGTAGGAACCCATCATTTTGAAACCTTTCTGGAAGCACACAATCTACACTCCTATAGTGTTTAAAATAGGTTAGTGATTGGGTAATCACGAAAACGTTTAAAAGCCACGTAAAGCAATTCATTAACACCGAGATTACCCGTGATATTGACAGACCATGTTGTAACAACCGCTATACGATAGACGGATGGATTTCCAAACGTCTGTCAGAGTAGATATTTTGTCCCCAGTTCATAACCATTAGGTTTATTAGTTGAAATTATATCATCTGACTGATGTCATTGGACGATGAAAATTTTCATTCAATCGCAACCGTATGCGTCAATTGTTCCAAAAAATTGAGAAATCTTGAATAGTTCATAATCATTTATATTCACCTTTA
>JAAXOA010003008.1:0-12191 GCA_036561885.1 Salina celebensis
ATCGAAAACAAAAACTACTCTCTAGAAAGATTAGTTTTAAAAGTTTCAACAATTGTATCAATGTAGTGCAGGAGCTCTGTTTTGCTTGCGCAATAATTTTTATGCGGTGGTCATTTATACTGAATGATACAACCGCACTCATTCATCCACCCTAACAATATACAATGCATGAATTTATAAGTGTAGAAGCGTATATGATAGCTCGTAGGTATTGAGTGAAGTTCTATACCGGAGTACATGATCATCACTGGAGGTCTGTGATGAATGAAATATGTTCAACAATTTCTATTCACGGTCATATACGAACTACCAACTGCTAGTGCAATGGAAAAGCTATTCGTTCGCTTCTTCATCAAAAAGAACAAGTCACAACGAGAAAGGATACTAACGCACCTAACAAACATAACCATACTTGTCAACATGGTCTTATTCTCTTTACTCTAAAAGGGAATGTGAGCTCCGGATAGAGTGGTGTAAATCTGTCACATTTCCTATTAAAACTCAATCATGATTCACATGTATGTCCAGTTCCAATTTGGTTTCCAAGTATGAACCGACAATGACCAATTTTGAAGGGTGCTGTTTTTATTGTTGAAGGGTACTCAAAAATTGGTGGGAAAACGTGTTGTGCAAATGTGCAATAATTCTTATTATATGATATAACTTTGAGAGAGAATATTAACATATTACGCATTAGTAAACTAGTATGCCTATTAATTATGCCTAATGCAAAACACAAAAGGTTCGGTTGAACAACCAGTGTTCTGCGTGAAATCTTGGCTTTAAAAGGGTTTGCCAAAAACATTTTTTAACTTGCATATAATATGCCCACTGAATGAAAAAAACTTGGGTTGATACTATCATTCATTCTTTTTCGTTTTGGCAAGCAGAAATTTATTTAATTCATTTGCACACTACAATTGTGATTTTAGAATTTCATGCTAGGGCTTGGCTCCATACTACTTGGTTAAACGCGACTAATCAAAATGTATTACGTACCGTGAATAGAGTTTTCTTGAAAACTATACGAAAATGTCAGCCAAGTGGATTCACAGATTTGAAACGAGTCACTCCTTCGCCTACCAGAGCTTACAAGTGAGGCTTAAATGTAGGATATAATGACATGTGGCAAAATACACAAAGTAAAAACCCTGCAAACACCTGTATCGCTAACACATGTAGGATTTTAGCGAACACCGTTTTCGTCCAACTTCAGTCTTTCAGGAAGCTCCTTTGTTATCCTTTGAAGTTGTTACAGGTGGATAAGTTTAATCAGTTAAGCTGCTATAGTTTCTATGAACTGTTATATCTTTAAGTTATCAAATGTGTTGATGACCAGTAGCAGCATTTAATATTTTTTCGGCATTAAGTAACTTTAACATTTATACTTTAAAACTAATTTATTTCGAAACTGATACTTTAAAACCATTTTTCCATGTTTATTGTTATTCTGAGCGTGTAATAATTCATGCTAATATTGCTAATGACTACTCATATCAACATTGTGTAACACTTTAAAAGTCCACGATGCGTAGCAAGCATTAAGGAAAAAACGAGGAACTGGGTTTGAAATGTAACCTCGCCCAGCCAGAAATAGAAAATCATAATTTTATATTTAAAACAGCGACAAAACTTTGTTAATCCTTCGTTTCATAGAGTTTCATTCAATTACACTTAACTTAATATGCAATGGCAATGAATAACCAAATTCTTTTATCTGAAATAGCAAGACATTCTACTAATACTTTCTTATAGCTTTGACTTTTCTGTGAGATGATTTTCAAATCATTAACACGACGCTCTCGCATATTTTAATTAGCTTTAATGGTTATACTACTTGGTAAACGCGATAAACCCGAAGTAATGTCACTAAGCAATGTATCGCATATTATAGCGTTGTGTAGTGTATTGTGGAGTTCAAAGCATTCTCCTCAGAGCAACTGCCAGTTGCTACAAATCGTGCAAAAGTTTTTTTTTTTTGCAAAAGTTAGATCTCAACAAATTTTTCCCTGAGTTATGTAAATTTGCTAGATGTGACTTCGCTTATCACTTGTGTGTTTGTTGATACATAAACATCGTTTTCAGACATACTGGAACTGGTCTTTTGAAAATTTTGAATATTTATATATTCTACTACAGCTTGCACAATATTCTCCCAAAAAATCATACGTCTCGTGTAGCATAACTTCGTCATTCGTATTGGTATTGTACATATCGTCAAACGCCCTTTCGTCTCCTTTCGGCGGAAGTAAAAAATACTGAAGATGAGGCTCCACTGTTAGAAAGAAACACTACGAACGCGTATGTCGTTTTTTTCTTTTAAAAGTGAATCTCTCTTCACTCTTGAAGCCATTACGATAGCATTGAATCCATTAAAAAAGAATCCCACAATTTGGGTAGGTAGCGAACAGGTTGCATGCACATGTGCCTAATTATGCACTATGTACCTTTACGTTGGCAGGGGAAGAGAGTGGGTTGCATATTACCTAAGCTTTAAGTTTGGTTGGAAGAGCTCCTTCGCTCTTTTCAGTTCTCAAGTCAGTGGATTGCCGCATGTACTGATGGAAGCATGAACTCCGCAAACTGTTCAACAATGTGTTACAGCTGTGCAGCTTCTCCTGGTGACTAGGGCAAAGTGCCTTGTAAAAAAGGAGCAGAGGTGGATATATGGCTATTATATTACCACCACCAATATTAAAACCCCAACGAACATGACAAGATAAACTACACATGACGGTGGTGGTGAAGACGAGCCATAGAACTTAAGTTTATTTTCTTCACAGACAATGCACAAGTTTTTATGCATGGAATGCCTATATACAAAAAAGATTAAACACAACCCGACTCTGTTGTTTAATTTACTTGGTGAGCTCTCCTCAGAGCGTGTTTTCTGCTATTGTTGTGCAGCATCATCCTCTCATTCTATCTCGTCAGACATTTATTTACATTTATACAGCTATATACGTGAGTTTTTTATGTGGATGCTCGTACGAAAAACTTTTTGGTGATGTGATGGCAGAGCACCATGCAATCAACCATGCAGTCCGACAGGAACAGCCATTGAGACAGCATCATCCCATAACAAGTTCAGAGAAGGTGTATATTTGCTCTGATGATAGAAAGAAAAGTCAAACAATTATAAAGCTCATAGTGTGTAGTTTTGAAAGAAAAAAAAATCTATCGAGCAAAGCTCGTCCTCTCTGTTGACGCATCTTCGTTTTCCTTCATCACTTGAAGGTTTGGAAAGTGCCGTTTGCCAGTTGATCGCTGGAACATAGCCGACATGCAATTTATTCTTACATCATCATATCACTTGTTTTATGTGTATAAAAATGTTTCAATTATAATAGAAGTGAACGCGAGAAGTTTACAAGTGGACCCACGAATCGCAAAATGCTCGACGAGAGAATATAACTCATCGACAAGGAAGTGTGGATACTATTACTTTTCGGGATTTATTGACAGCATTAATTTTTTGTTTCTTCTGAAAGTATATATATTCTAAATATGACAAAAGAGTGACTAGACTAGATAAGGATTTTGTTTGCTGTTCCTCCAGTTCAATTTTCAAAGTTGTATTACTTCTGTTAATGCACAAATGCTCATTTATTGTTCGATTTATTTTGTGATGATTCATTCGCCTAGAACTCGGGGCTCTGAGACACGGTCATAGTTAAAACATTCTTATCTACTATTTTCCCCATTTTTTGTACTTTTAAAAAAGTGATGGGAAGACGGTGGAATAGTTTGAGGAAACAAGCTGTTAAACGTGGTAGCTGGCCGTAAGGGTTTTGCCTAATGGTTTGTGGCAGTGCTTTCGTACAATTTTCTGGAAGAAGTAGGCGTATTTTCTGAACGCTGATGTTTCACAGTTCGTCACGAGATGTGAGTCGAGTGAGTGAATGCAGTTAAGACTATCGTTGTAAAAAAAACAGGCGACGAAGGACGTCTGCTGAGCCTTTTCCCTCTTTTCATCATCACCACCATCCATTATTTATGCGTATTCTTTGAACAAGGAAAAAGCATATAATAAAAATGCCGATTTAGATAGTGGAGAAATCAAAATATAGGGCATGATCATGATAATAGGGATGAAAAAGAAGGAACCAAAGCTACAGATTACGTTTTATAAAAATCTGTCTTAAAGTGGGTCTACCATGCTGGAATCCAAAACGACCAAGCGCATATTATCGTCATTATTAGAAGAAAAAAATCTCTTTTGAATTTACTCATTGAGAGCGTTCCGTTCCGGATTTATACACATGCATACCTTCATGTGTCTTGTTTATTTTTAGTTTTTACGACTCCCTTCAGGGTTTTATACATCAAACTTGTTGTTTTTACTGGAAGGAGAAAAATAAAGACTTGATGTTAAAAAAAACTACTCTAGTTTGCCTACTTGCTACTACTGCTACAACATCTTCGACAAAAACGTGTCCAATAATGCGTAGAGAAGGGGTTTCATTTTACCGTGGACAATTCCTTTCTCGTGAGATTTAATACCTTTCGGAGAAGATTGGTGCTGGGTTATAGATACAAAATAAAAAACCCTTTAAGGTTGGAATAGTTATGTTATGTAAGGAATGAAAATCAACTAGTGCGTTGTGTGTGCATACGTGAAGAGAATGTGTTTTTTATTGGGATGAAACGTAAAGAAAGAGAGACGGAGACGAGAAGATAGAGAAAATAGAGAATGAGATAATATTTGAGACGAAGCGAATCTCCTTGTGACTTAGTTAACTGCATGCCTTTCACAATATTTTGTGAAGCCTGCTGCTCCTGTTGAATACCGGCTTCCCTGTGTTGTTTTCTTGTCTCATGTTAATAAACCGTGCATCCTCTCTGGATAGACGTGCCCTGCCTTCTTCGTCTGGCCACTTAACCCATCATCATCCTCAATTCTCATCTTTTTTTTTGTACAGTTGGTCATGCAATTGGAACAGATGGACAGTTCGCTGGCCACAAAAAGTGTATAAATGCCGCTGAAGCCGTTTTTACTACACGAACAAGTGAAAAAAGGTTGCAATATAATATGCTCTGATGTTTAAAGTGTGAGAATGCGGACAAGAATTTTGAAAGAAAATATCTACGTTACAAAATAATGAGTCAACGTGAATAATTATATACCAGAAATGCCCAGTTCCCCCCTGTTAATTTTATTAACTTTTACTCTTGAATCTTGTTCCACGTGTTTTGCAAAGGAATTTAACGGATACAAGTTGATTTGTCGAGGAAAGGAAATTTCTACGGCATTTCGTCTGAAAAGGTGAGCAAGCAGTTGAAGACCTGTTTTCAATCCATGCATCCAAGTCCACAATAAGCGTTTGTTCTTTACTACTACATAAAACGTAAAACCATATATTGTCAAGCAAAATCCACTTGATTTTTGTGTAATGAATTGTGTGCGCGAAATTTTTCTCTGGAAATATTAATTGGACTCATTAAGTGCCATTAACTCAACAGCTCTTAGTAATTTTTAATCTTAATTTATTTGCATTTTAATCATGCAAGTTTTGACATGTCAAGTCTATTGTGTATTCAATGAATAATTCTTTGTTTAATTCAAGCAAACTTTTGTATCAATCCATCCACCTAATTTAAAATAGTTATGATTACAAAGTTTCTCAAGGTAACATACGTCTTTTGTACTCCAGTGTTTCCTATTTCAATTTTTTCGACTGCATTATGAGCAGGTTAGTGTAAAATACAGATTGGCCTTCAAAATAATGCTTAAGGTAGCACTGAGTAGAACTAAACTATCATATACGTGTTATGTATATGAACAAATCAAAAATCCTGACAAAACCTCACAAAGGAGATTTTGGTGAAAAATTTGGAGATTTTTGTTTTTCAGCTTATAGGAATAATTCGACATGAACACGCAAGCACTAATCGTCAAAACTTGGAGAGAAAAATTCTGAAAACTACGCATGCACAAAGCGAGGAGTATAGTTTATACATCCTTTTAAACCATCTTGATAAGAGCCACTTCAACAATTTCTTTCTTTTCTTGAATTTAGTTCGGTAATTTTAGCATAACATGACTTTGTTCTCTCCCTCTTTCTTTCCAACCCACTCTCCGTTGGACACAGAGATCCCCATAATGATGATGGGTGGGAAGGTAGAAAATCATCAACATATCCGGTCCCACCTTACTTTAATGCTACGAGTGTCTTGCACTCGTTCATGTACTAAAGCCCTTGACTGCTTCTCTTTCCTCTGGAAAATATTTTTCCTTGAGAGGTCACCGCAACAAGTGATTTTTATTTTATTCCTTGTAATAGCAATGGCGGTTACGAGTTTTAATGCATTTGTTGATATCATCGACACCGGGGCTCCATTCGTTAAAACTTGAGCTGTTATCTGTGTACCATCTTGAATAAGGAATAAATTTGTGCTAGAATTCTCACAAAAATGCCAGAGCATCACGTTACTACCCCTTGCTCAAATACTAATCTTCAAGAAATTGAAATAATGGCTAATAGTCAATACGCTTGTTATGCAGTTTCCATTTAAATATTTCTTTTATTATCATTGCAGTAGAAGTGGGAACATATTTTTAAGTGGTAGTGATTGTTGGTTTCGGTTGCAAATTCCCACATGATGCGGTGATCAATACGAAGGGGGAGAAGTGTGAATTACTCATTTTTGCCATACACCCCATAGAGTTTCTTTACAGGTTTTGGGAAAAACCAATGGCGCCTGTATCTTTCTTAATTCTCTGAAAATGTTGCACAGTTTTTATCCATGTAAAATAAGTATGACCTTGCTGAGGTAGAAGAAGGATGGATTAAGTAGATGGCTAAGCTAGATTTTGAAACGAATAGAGAAACACATAATTCTGGATTCACAGCAGCGTGCAGATTAGCTGCTCAAAAATAACAATTGTTTGCATGCATGCCTGAGCGTAGAGAAAAAATCAGAATGGGCATGGTAACTTCCATGGCATGGCAAAAATTGTTCGTGCGGTGGTGAGGGTAATAGTGTTGCAGAAGTGGTGGTATCATCATCATCATGGTGTGGTGGATTAATGATCGTGCCACGTTTGATGTGTATTTTTTCCACACTTAACAGAAGAGAAAAAACAGGCAAAGAGGAGGCAATTTTTATCCTTCATAATGGCGTATTTAATGTGGGCTTGGTTTAAACCTCAAACAGCAGAATTTTTTTTAAATAGCAGGCAAGCTAATCCTGTGACTATGCTATCTTTCATAAAGAAGGCTCATCATACATCTGCATAATAATAATACACATATCGTTTTAGTGCTAGACTTTAAAAAACTGATGATGGCAACTATTATGATATATGCAAACTAATACAGAGATGAAAATGATAATGCATATTACTGACTAACTTGATGGTTATTTGTAGTTTTGTGTTTGAGCTGCGCTTCGATACTGCTTCTAACCCAAAGGTTATTTCAATTTTTCCAGAGCATAATTGTTGGGTGGATTATTTGATTCATTCCGACAACAAAAGCTCTGTCTATGTAACTTTACTCATACATTAGTCTGCAAACTGATGGCCAAGTTGCATGAAAAGAGTGGAGTGGAAATAAGCTGTAAATTGAAAGAGGGTAGTGAAGAGGATTCGCCAAGGTCTTCTTGATTATCATTATCTCGTCGGATTTTTATGCTCCATTGAATCTCCACACCACAATCATACCCATCTTGGTTTCCCTACGATCGATTGAAAATAAACTACCTCCTTAAAATTGATTGAATTTGTAAAGCCTATTGTTTTGAAGGTTATGAGATGTAACAGCTTTCTGATTGATGGTGATGGAGTCGTTGGAAATCATCTGAAACGTATTAACAACTTCTAAACTAACATTATTGTTTACAATTTTTACGACATTCTAAACTTATGCAGAGGCTTAAATTAGTTTTTGGGCATGTTCAGTTGGTAAACTACCGTACTATTTCGGTACGCTATGGACCAACTTTGTCTTATTGAGTATAAACAATTTGCACTCGACTGGCAAATGTCTATTTCGGCCAAACACAAGATTCACCGAGTGCATGTAGTGTTTCATGAAGTCAGTTGTTTGATAATCTTTTAATGCTTGAAATTGGCTATTTTGTTTGCGTCCTGTTTTGTGATTTGAAATGTGAACTGTCCGACATTCTTGGAAGTTCTAGATATTTCATTATAATGCTCGGATGTTTCATTTTGATGGAAGGAAGTAGGAAAACTGAAGTAAGGAACCATGACGGATTTAAACGTACATAGATCAGAGAACTGAGTAACTAAAACAGGAATAATATACGCATAGCTTATGCATGGAACTATTCTTCATAAATTTACTACTTTAGTTAATTAATGACAAGTAGAAAGCTTGACATTCGCAACACACTGTAAGTTTGTGTAGAATACGAAAGTTTTGTCAACCGAACGATTCAGCTTGTAGTCCCTCCTTGTTTGGGTGCCTGTTCAAGCTTTCAGGAGTAAGCAGAAATGAATTGAATATGATTTTTTTTCTGTTTTTGGTAAACCTTTCGGAAGATACATGTGGAAAATACGACATGTTTTTAAAACGACGAGCCTCACCGATTTTTATGTGCATTCTACATGTACATGTTCGCAGTAATCTAAATATGTAATCTTTTATGCTTGAATTTTTGCTGCTCACCAACTTCAAGAGATGTGTGGTGCAATTACTATGTACTAAGAATTAAAACGATTATGTCAGATATATCAAAGAAAACACAATGCTTACCACACCACGTTTTAAAATGTAGCCATTTTAAAGTAAGTCTTTAAAATAGTCATTGTAACAAATAATCTTATTACTTACCTGTGGGGGTAACAAACACTAGTTTCTATTAAAACTAAAAGCTCTATGACCATATCGCTTTAATCTGACTATATACAGGAAACCCCATTCACATTACGCAAAATCATCTCTAACTTGCCAGTCTTTCCACTTTTTTGTTTTAGACAGCAACAAACGAAGCGAGACGACGTTGAAAACATGCGTTGTAAGATGGGATCACACAAGCTTCACTTTCTGGACAAAACACTGTTTTAATTCAAATATTTTCTCGGATAGAAAAGGGTCTACTCTACGCGGCAGTAGTCAAGCTTTTACAATGAGTTGAACGGAATATATTCCATAGACAAATAACACTGGTAATTTTTTGTGTGATATAGGTACAGTCAATTTTAATAGGTTTTAAGTTTCCGTCGATACCAGTTTCAGTTCAAGATACTCAATTTCCTATAGGCACCACTAATGTAACAAGATTTCCAATTCTTGCATATAAATCAGATCCTCATCACGCTCGGCGTAAGTCATAAAAACTTAGATGCCGTAAGATTAGGCAGCAACAAAACATTTTTTTTGTACTTCACCTACCTGACAAACGTAATTGTTTTGAATAAGTTGTTCAATAAGTAATTACTTAGGTTTTATTTGCACTCTACTAAAGTAAAGGTGTGTACTGTACATAGTTCATTCATTTGAAATAAGCATAAAGTGCGACAAACAAAACTAAAATGCTGATTTGTGAGACTGCCGATTATGTGACTTGCTAAAAATAAATCGTGAAATCGTTTTCCTTTTATAATCCAATAATAATAACAATATCAGATAATTCTTACATGGTTAAAATCGTTGAGGTGAATGTTTTGGATGTGTAAACCAACGCGGAGAGAGTTGTTAACTCAGGGAATAGGGTTTCTTATACAACAGTATGAAAACTTTAGCCATACAATTAATGAATTGAGCTATGTCTTGTAATTTTGGGCTCCATTTTATTGTCAACCCTACAAAAGCTGTTTACATACATTGAAAAGCATGAAACACGAGTTGCCTAAAGTTTTTCACTTTGTGTATTTTTTGTACTATCATCAACAGAAGAATTATATTTTTGAAATCCCATTTAAATACAACGCTCTCTACTCCTTCCGTACAATCTTTTCATCGCTCTTGTATTTTCATTTGACAATTAATAGAATTCTCAGATGTAAGATTTGTTTGGTATTTAATGGCTATAGTTTTGTAACCGTACACATTTTGATTTTTGTCACAGATAGTTTTCCCAGTAAAGCTCTCATTGGCCCTTTCGCTAAAAAAGTGTATAACTAAGGGGCGTGGTACGTCCATACAAAATCAGCATAACCAAAACTATATGCAAGAAGCCTTTCAAATTGAGAGCATCGCATATAACAATATTTAACATAAAAATCAGTACCCTCCATTTTGAAGACCGAGTTTGAAATAGTGAATCCACTACAGCATAGTGTTTTGAATAATGACTCAAGTACTATCAAAACTGTATCGCATCAACCAGCACTATGAAAACACTAAGGAAAAAATGCAACAAATAACAATGAAGAAACGGTAACATATTTTGTAATATAGTTTTTTTTGTGGCGTTAGGATGCCCATTTAAAAAATGTGCTGAACTAGCAATGTATATTGCAACGAACGAATGAGGATCAAGAAACTAGCTCGCCAAATTTTGATTTGTTTACTTTCATCTGCACCGCCAATGCCACTTCTGCAAAATGTTGGTTGAGCAAAGTAGTAAACCACACCGCACATCGTTATAATAACACGAATAATATCTTCATAACAATGTGGAGTAGGAGCAGTGACGGTACTAAAAGATCGTTAATCTTGATCAAAAGGGGGCTTGGCCAAGTAGGCAATCTCCTTTCTCAATTGATCTTTTTTTCGAAAGTGTATATTTTCAACAGTGTATTTTCATCGTACCGTCGTCACTCGTCGCAAATGAAATGGCTAATGCGGTTGTTATTGTTTAGTCCTCGTCGTGATCGATAAAATACTACTCGATAGAGAATACCACGTCTTTTGATTACGCCACTTTAATACTGATTGGTTTTAGTCTTTTCTATTAACACAACGATACCGATGATGATACAGTTTTGGACTGACACAAGTTATCTTATTGCATATAGGCTTTTGTTCACTATTAAATCAACCAGTATCAAAAGTTTCATCTAAAATAGAATCAGCTCATTTGCAGTACATATTTGGGAGATAATGAGGACGTACGGCATCAAATATTTTGTGATAATTCTATTTATGCTTTTGTCTACGTAAACGATAACAAAAGTAACGATACCACACTTTCCTATAGTTTTGAATGGGAAACTATTTCTGTTTGCATCAGGCTTATACTATCAAACATTCCGAAAATCGATGTTATTTCTGCAAAACTGGCAAATTGTGATGTGATATCAAAATGAGCCTTTCTTTGTTACTACAAGATATTAAAGGCAATTTGATATTTTGCCAAAAATATGCAAATGATTTAAAGAATGGAACATTTCAAAACTTGACAAACAGAAAGGTCTTTCTCCTATATCAAACTGAAGATTATTTGGAGTAAAAATAATTTCATGAAAAAATTTTGCTGGGAGCATCGAATCAAATTCTAGTGCAAAGCTTTAATGACTGAACAAATAAGAATGAATCGCTACATTCGTGATCGTTTCTCAATAAAAATAAAATCATGGCCTTGTTATCATTGTGTTACCTCGTCTTCATATTTTATCATGATCCTCCTTAAAAATTCTTTGGTTTCATCATCATATTACATTCCCTTTTGTGGCTTGCATAATATTTTAAAGACTCATCTTCTTTATTGTCTATCACAATCATTACGCTATAGAATTATGACTGTATCCTTGCCGAAATACGACAAAAAAAATGACCTTGCCTGCCACTAAGAAACCATTGTCCTCTGTTAATGATAAACACATACTTGCGGTGACGGCGATCTGGGTACATCGCAACTCGCCCCAGATCAAATTAGGCACTCCTCAGATGAACCCTGCTTGGTTTTACCCGACATACTTCGAGTAACCCTTAGTTCTATATATATTTTTGGGGCCAATTTGATTTGAGTTAAAAACGAGCAAGGTGCATTTGTAAAGGGCCCAGTTTGACTTGGGGCCAGTTATGATGTACCAAGATTGCCGTGACTCCATACTTGATAAAAATAAAATAAAGACTTATATTTTGCTTGATAAAAATAGTGACCTTTAATAATATTACTATATTACAAGGTACAGTCTATTCCAAACGTCACCAAACCAAAAAATGCATATGTTGTTTTATTAAGTAGCGAAAGCTACTTTATAGGATTGCATTTTCTGTCTGTCTGTCTGTCTGTCCGTCTGTCTGTCCGTCTGTTCGCTTTATATCTCGAATACTGTT
>JAAXOA010003009.1:0-12187 GCA_036561885.1 Salina celebensis
AGCGGTCATCAATGCTAGATTAAAGGAATTAGGAAAGGAGACTGCATTGCAGCTATATTAAACAAAGCTGTGTTTACTTCCGCTAAAAGCATCCTACTACGAGTTTGCAAACTGCACAACATGTTTTCTCCATTCAAAATTGCCCAGTCATTTAAAATCGCAAAAAACAGCGCAAATGCGTGAGCAAAAAATGTTTGTGAAACAATGTGCCACAATAATGGAAACCGTACGGATATTAAACTCAAACTGGCTGTTTGCCATTCACTTTCATTGTCATTTCGACCAACTGCGTAACTTTGCAATTTTAATTGACGATCGCACTGTAAAATGTTGGCCCACATACTTGTATCTAGATTGTTATGTGCTGTTTCCTCAAGTCAGTCAACTATTCCCGAGATTGAAAAGCTTAACGAGATTTCCTTCTATAACGGTTGTGCTTGTGCACCTCCTCAAATTTGAATTTCACAGAAAACCTTGTTACATCGTCTCTCTGAAGAGCTCTGCTTGAAACAAACTAGATACACAATTTTAAAAGTCATTATCCAAACATCGTACGTTTTATTTGCAAAATAACATGATTAGATTCTGACACTGATAGCATTTAGTATGAAACGCCAACTGTTTCTTTTTTAAACATGATCAAACCGGAAAAGCCACACAAGTACTTTACCAGTTTGTATCATCGTTTGTGTATCAAAAGGAGTATTTACGAAAGTTTTTTTCTGCGAATGAGTGTTATAAAGCACCCATTACTTCACCCATTGTTTTTTAACTGACACATATCATATACTAAACTCATTTTTGGAATGGAAAAAAATGCTGAGTTTGCGACTGTAGCTGTCAGCTTGCAAAAAAACTACACACTGTTGTTTTCCATTCCTGTTATGATGGCCATTAAGATAAACTAACACAGTCCGTTTCATACAATGTTCTATTCAGATGAACACATTTTAAATAGCAACATTTTCGAGTAATTTATTGCCTGATGCAAAATGACAACTTTGTGCGAACCAGAAGAGGGTCTAGCATTAAATTAGTGTTGCAAAAAAAAATGTTGCTCCGTTTGCAGCTCACTCAATCATACAGACAACCAGCGTGGCAGACTATTTCATGAGCTACAATAATTCAATTCTAAATGTTCTTCTTGTTTAAAAAACTGAATAATATACTCATATACCTAAATATCTTGGAGTAAACAGTTGTATTTTGGTCTTAGTTAGAGTGCATTGCGAGGTCGCTTGGATTTAGTCTGTTTCTATTGAACTCGTTGTGCTATTTACTATTTACGTATTCAACCAACTATTCTTATCTGTTTTGTGTCTAAGCCACATTAAAATTGAACACAAGGAAAAAAAATCATGCTCTGTTGTTGATGGAATATGATAATCAGTAGTATTGTCGCGAGAAATTTACGTTCTATAAACACTCCCCTCTCGGAAAACACTCCCTATCTGTCTTGCCATTTTTGTTGTACAGAGAGAGAGAGTTTATTTGCAAAGCTGGAGTCAAGATAAATGAAATAGAAGATATTAAATAACTTCGCTTGTAGTGAAGCTCCTGTGTGCTGGAAATAAATGACATTTTACTGATTTGATTGTAGTGCCACAGTACCATAATCGTGTTTTAAAAATTCACGGGTTTCAGTTCTTTGCCAATACGTACATACACATAACATCAAGTTTGCCATTTTTTGTACTTTTGTTAGCTCTTAAAATTAGATTTTTACTTTAACCCTAAGAGGTGTTTTTTTATCAAAGTTAATTTTAGTTTTGGCTATCTAAAAAACAAAAAAAAAAAAACATCGTGCACAACAATATTAGGTTGTACAAAAGCCTACGTTATATACAATCCAATCGCAAATAAAAATTTTTCATTGGTTTCCAAAAGGTTTTTCGCTTTGTCACTTTTGATTACACCAACGTTTATTTTTCCTTTCATTACTAATTCCATACCTCTTTGTCACAGTTCTGTTTTGTGTCATAGCTCGCTTCGTGGACAATTTCATACAACCAGAATTTCCAGAAAACTGTTTTTAATGTCACACTCGGTATGAAAAAAGTAAAAGTGACAGTGTAATGAATAATGTAATATACCCAGTATTTCTGGCATAGACTCTGCAAAAAAGGATCGACTTTCATATAAAAGTCATGCGAAAAGCGATAAACATCATTCAATTTTACACTGTTTTCCGCAAACCATTTCCTAGCGCCAAGCGAACGACTTTTTTTGTATGAGTTGGAAACGTAAGCCAAGCAGCAGTCATACAATTTGTAAAATCTTGTGAAGCCCGATAAGCACAGATTGACAAGTATGAAAGTTGACGTAGATAATATTATGGTTGCTTTACCACATCTGACACCTTAATGAACTTAAAAAATGATTGATTTATTTCCTTCGCTGAGAGAACGCTAAACGATCCGAGAATATTCATTCTATACTTTTATACTTAAATAACTTCTTTTGACATTTAAAGCGTCTGAAATTTGAAACCTGCAAAGTTAAAGCAAAAAATAAAGATCATGATTATTGGGAAATTCTCTGCTGATGACTTGTATAATTAATATTTAGATTCTGCAAAAGGAACATCTTTATATCTTCCAGGACTTACGAACAGCGACATATTTTTTGGTTGCATCACACTAACTCTTCAGTCTTGTACTTTTAGCAGCTGCGGTTTTGCTTTCGCAATCAACATTCTTGTGCCGTATCTCATTTTCTATGAAGTAAAGTATTAAAAAAATATGTTATGTATGTCTCCATTCATATTGAAATTGAGGCAAGAGATACACCTTTATAGCAACAGCAGTTCGGAGTATGAGTGAATGGTTATGGTTACAGTTATTGAGAAAAAGAAAGTAGGATAGAGTAGGGAGCTAAGGTTTCAAGCAAACAGCACGTACACACACTTCTTCATTCTTTTCATCGGTTGTGTGTGTTTGTATGATGATAAATTTTCTCTCCAGAATGAGGAAATAAATGACCCCGCAATTTTTCCTTACATGTTGCCTACGCGTCTATTCCAATCGAGGATAAAATTCCCTCTATTTCTATCTCTCATAGGATCTAGCACGGGTTTTCTTCGGAGAACAGCCGTTTTCTTATTAATTTTTGCGTCTTTACTGTAGAAAACTCCGAATGCAGTTGGCAGCCAGTTTGAGCTTTATATTTAATGCTCACATGCTGTTGACGGTTATGAAGATGATAAAGGGAAACGGCAAAAATATTCAATTCGGTTCTTAGCCATATTTCTTTACTCGGAAATCGATAGATTAAATGTTTAGCCTGTTTGTAATTACTGTACATGCAACAAGCACAGTCTTGCTTAAATCAATTCAAAAACTCTCGAATATGGCCGTGAAGAACAAGGAAAGTTGGGAAAATTATAAAAACATTATTCTGAATTTCACCGTCACGTGAAGGCTTGTTTATAAATGATCAAATAATTTTGTATGAAAATACAATTATATGCGAGCATAAAACAATTTCATGTTTGTTTATAATGCACACACAATCTTTGAGGGGAATGGTTTAGGTGGAGGAAAATCGCTCAACCGTAACTGAAATCTAGATGTTTACTTGGTGGAATATCATGTCGTGAAACTGCAAACACTCTAAAAATGTCTTCAAGTTTTGCTGCATAGAAAACATGTGAAAATCAATATATCTTTTTTTCAAGATTGCTTGTTTCTTTCCTGTACCTATCCAAGCTCACGAACGATTTCATTACATACGGTGAAACTTACGTCCTCCGCTTCCCTTTCAATATTTAGACTATGTTTATGTGCATTTTCAAAACTAGTCTTGTTTCCTTCCTCCCTCCGAAAATAAGACCTTTAGCCAGTGAAGCAGTTAGTTTTTGTGGCAGTAGTAAATAGTTTCGTTGGCGGTGGTAGATGTTATGTAGTACTAGTAACATTATTTATGAGTTGTATCACCGAGGTAAAGTTAACCTAAAGATATTCTCCAACAGCCTCTAACCATCTACTCAAGAATATTTGTCTTGTTAAACAGTTTCTCTCCATATTTGCTAATAGCACATGAGAATATGTGCAATGGAAAATGTTCGTGGCAAAACTCAATGGCATCTTCATACCTATCATTTCAGAAAGGAAATGTGTGTATTATCGTGTATCGGAAATAAGATGTATGCAACGTTCATAATATATTATGCATTTTTTCAGGATAAGAAACCATTGCGTAGTGCCACTCTATTATGAATGTCTTATCGAGGACTTCATATATAACACACGATAACTATCATGAATACTTCGTGGGTGCGTTGGTCTACTCTAAATAGGTTACAGTCAATTGCAAAAGTTTAAAAATATTTACAATTTATACTCATCTGTCAATACTAATGCGATTAAGTAATCCACGTTCTTATGTGCTCCATTGATGACTGTGAAAACGGTCATAGCAAAAATTGAAACTTTGGCAGAATCTAGTGTCTATATTTGGAAGAAACTTAGCCATTGACTAACTGCTGCTAAAGGATATAATATCACGTGTTTTTGTATGTATTTATGGTTTTTTTTGCCAAACTCCTCAGAGCAGTTTTAGTAATCGATACAGCGAAAAATGGTGTAAAGTCATGCCTCTCAGATATATCAAATACATCAGTCTTAGTTTCCGGCTCAGTAAACTTGCACAAGTAATGGCCCAAAAAGTTTAAGCTTGAAAGTTACCAGCTTTTCGAACATTTCTAGCTCCTATACGGCTTCCAAGAAAAAATGAATTCCAGTACGAAGGAAATCATTTGGGAAAACGTTTTGCATCATTTTCCTTTTATTCTGTGCAAGTATCATCATAATCATGCATACATTGAAAAAGTCTGCAAGCAAGCCTCTCAAACTTTATTTTTTCTCCGACACGGAAAAAGAGGCGAAAAGGAAGGAGGGAACCCAAAAAGCAAACACGATTTTTCATCTTTCGTCACTATTAGGTTTGTTCGGTTAAGTGAAACTGAGACCCGTGAGTCTAAGAAAGGAAATTTTCTTATGTTGAGGTAATATCCATGTGGTGAAGTTCTCTTGTACGTGCATCTTTCAAGAATAGCTTTTTTTTTCTCCCGGCAGCCTTGAACTGATAGTTTTGAGGATAGAGGAGGCGTGCTTTCAACTAACTGAATGATTTTTTGTTTCCGATGGGAAAATTTAAGGGCATACATATTGCATGCACTCGCCGACAGTTCTACGAGGTTTTACCTCTTTCATTCTAGGAAAAAAAATATGACAATGCATGACAAGCACACTATCAGAAAAGTTTTTGAAATTATCACGCGTACGATGGCACTTAAGTTAAAGTTGGAACTCGCGAAGCTATCATAAAATATGTAACTGTTTGTGATATAATATTTGAGAATCTGAAGCAATTATAGAATATTTATATCCTTATGTTCATTTGAGCCTTGCTTACCCGAAAGTATAAGTTTTGTAGCAATAAAACAATAGCATTATCAAGAATAGGTGTAAATTATCAACGAAATTGAACTGTCACTGTCAAGCAAAGGATTTTGTGAAATCCTCTGTTAACTCTTTTCGCTACAAAAGTTTGCGAAGAAGATATCAATGCTGCAAATGCAAATAGTATGCCCATCGGTCTTAAATCGAACGACCCTTTTGTGAGTTACACAGTCCATGTGTGACAGTTTAAAGATGTCAAACAAAAACTCACAGTCGGTAAGACGACATTCACGCATCATTGGAAAGAATCTGAAAACCATTAACTGCTTTTTCTTACGCCTTGGTTGGTTCAACTGTTCAACTCGTGGAAGGCTTTGAACCAAATAGCGCTCATTGTTCCTCCAGCCGTGGGTGTAGACTTTATGACGACGGTACATACTTCACAGGAAGGGGTTAAGATTAAAAGTCCAGTGTAATAATAATTATTTTGAAAAATGGATTTTTTTTTCTTTCTAGGCTGTATTTCCCCTAAAGCCGGTAGTAATTGTGTTTCGTTTTGGTACGTGCGGTATAAAACATGTGTTGGTGGTGGGATGACGTGTTGTTACAAAAGGTGGCTCAAACACACGCATAAAGTGTACACGCCCAAAGTATATTTCATTGTGGAAATCTGTAAGGCAGGAAGTGTTTGTCTTTAAATACTGGAGTACAAAAATTAGGTTTGAGCTCTGTATTTAACTTGACGCTTATGTAGCTGTATGGTAGAAGGTGTCATCAAATCATGAACATAATATTTTCACACAGACACTTTTTAAATGGCACAATTGCAGTGCACATAAAAAGATATGCATTAACAAAAGATGTGCAATTAAAAGAACTGTCACAGAGAGGTATGTGCAAGTGACTTTTTGCAAATAAACGTTCAAACTTGTTCTGAAAACTTTTGTAAAGGCGACGCGTGGCAAGGGAACCGGTAAAGTTTCTAGTCTTATCGGTTCATTGAATCTTTCTCGTCGCTCTTTTTCCTCTTATCGATTTTGATGCTACAGTCACTCCGCTCATTCATGTGAAGTCTTTCAGTTGTGCTTAGTTGTAAGATTGTACAAGTGCTGAAGCAAGAAAATACTTAAGATGAAGGCTTTCTCTCTTTCTAAATTATGATGAAGATTGGATCAAATTGAACAAAATGAGTTTGTTTTATTTTCCTTCTTTGAAGTTTGGAAATGCAATATGATTAGGTGCCTTTCCTTTTAACAATTTTTTTCTAACAAACACTCCGACATAGTAAAGAATTAAACATCTTAGAACGGCTCCCTGTTGGTCGTTTTTGAAACAGAACAGTCGTCTTTAACTTATGGTAAAGATATTATGCATGTAACATTGTGATCGCCCGGAAACACAAGAAACGCTTGTTGGTAGTTTTACGATGATGGTACCATTTTCACTTCGACAAAACTTACCGATACGATCACGGAGATAATGAAAATCAGCCTAAGAAAATTCATTCCGTTCATTTAAGCATGGGGTGCATAGACTAGCAACGTGAAAGTTTTCATCAGGATTGTTCATCTCAATGAAATACTTCATATAACTGGAGTGATCCTTGCGTATGCCTTTAAACAGTGAAGGAGCAATTTCAAATGTTGTATTGGCCGAAAATGCACACTGGCTGTACTTTAGACATTGAAGGGTTTGATAATTAAGATGGTAATGAAGACATGAAAACAGTATTACATGATACAAAACATAATTAGAAAAAAATTAGAAACTAGAAAATAAAGTTTTTGATTATGAAGCTAAAATTAATTTGACATTATATGTGAGCTTAATAAGATGGATGTATTGTTTTTGTCGGGAAAGTAGAATTAATTCTTCATGTAATGTAAGCCGAAGGGTTTCTTTTAATGAATCCAATTTCGATTACATGTACAATATTTCAAGAAAATGTAAGATGTAAGTAATGAAAAGGGACAAAGGAAATTTGTAATTTGATACTTGTCTTAATATTAGTAATTATGCTTAGGTAAGCCTTTTCCCATTAGGGAAACTGTTAAACAACAAAATCTTTGCTAGATCATCATTGGTGATTTCATTTAGATAGATTATCCCAACTCCCAACACAAAAGATTGATTTCTTTAAGAAAACACAGTCTCAAATAAAAAGTGATATCTTTGTTTCATCTCTAATGAAATCAGACTATTTGATCGTACCGAGTACACCCAGAACACACGGAAGCTTCGCCAGCAAGTTATAAAATAACAAAGCACGTATTAAAATCTAGCCAAAACTTAATTTAGTCGTAGTTTCGCAAATACGCATAATAGTCCCTACTCTGTTTCAGATTTCGTTTGCAAGTTAGCTTGTTTGTCTTTCCTCAGTCTACCATGATGTATGTTTTCCGTTTTGCACAGTCCTTGCCCAATTACAATTTTCTCCTTTTGCCTTGTGGCTTTCATGCTTACTCCTCATTGTGACTGCTGAACATCCAGAAACGAAAGTCAGCTTGGCTACCATCTATTAACTCGACTTTCCAGCGTTT
The DNA here is from genome assembly GCA_036561885.1 of Salina celebensis. Taxonomy (NCBI): domain Eukaryota; kingdom Metazoa; phylum Arthropoda; class Collembola; order Entomobryomorpha; family Paronellidae; genus Salina; species Salina celebensis. Next base: position 7,943 of record JAAXOA010003009.1, read on the forward strand.
ATCTTTGCGGTATTTTCAGTAATTTACGTGCTCTCTTCACTCCACGTTACTTCCAGTTGGCTGATTGAGCCATAAGCAGGATACCACCTACCTCGAGTATCCAGTCTAACTTATTTTTCTCTTTTACTCATAAAATTCAGTAGAAGATTGGTAGATACATGGATATCCATATCATGATTAAGCTTCTCTCTTCTTACATGTAGTCTATATTACCATTTAAGCTCATAAGAGAATTCAATGGCTTCAGCCTAATTCTTTTGGTGATACAATTTACTATTCAACTTGAGTAAACACACATATTATGCGTCTGCCACACTTCCCTTTAACTTGTTCCCCGGTAGCACTACGATTCATTGTTTGTCATTTTGCCTGAGAAAATTCTCTGCGCAACCTTGGTTGAAATCTCTTGCAGTTGAAATAAACCAGCAAATAATAGCCTCCGCGTCAAGTAAAAGGCAGTAATGTTTAAATCTAGCATTACTGCAAACCATGCCACTGATGTAAAAGATAGAAAAGATAACTGTCTAGAAACCTATGGTGTTTACTCCTTGAACGACTTGCCTATATAATTCTACATGTTGTATCGTAAGTTTCTCCTACGTTTCTTTGGATCGTAGTAAATTACCTTACTGCCTTCCCGCCCATTACGTTCTAATGAATATGTGGTTGTTGTTAAAATCCTCTTTCAGAGAAATATATGTGACTTTTTGCACTGCGCCAACCTCTGCACAAGTAAGCCACAGACAGAGTCACCGTTGCTTTCAGACGTGACGCAAACAGCATACATAGATTCTTTCATAAATTACCCAAGATATTTAAGATAACAGTGCTAAGATTGAAGATAACAATGAAATTATGTGTAAAGAAAAGAGTAATACAAGCTGATAATACAATACAATATTATTCAGTAATGTCCTAAGGTGAGGTTAATTTGCAATTCTCCGAATCACTTCTGTACGTACGCGATTTCCATAAACAAGAAGCAAATAGTTGATTACAACAATCATCCAATCAATAGCTGAAACTTTTTTAATAAAAAATACTTGACACGATTGAAATGACAGCAAATGAAACGAATTTCATCACTGAAGAGAAAAAACATGTTTGACTTTACTTCTACTGTGTGCATGTGGTGTTATTGCCATTGCGCTAACTTGTATATGTCACAGATGTGAATTTTTTTCCTATGAAAGGGTGAAGATTTTTATAAAAGAAATCACAATGCACTCCGACCCTCCTTGTTGCCTCCTTCCCGTCATTCATGTGTTGAATTAATCCCTTTTCCTTGTGTTTATTATTTGATTCTAATCAACAGCTTTCAAAGTTTGAACATTACAGTATTTTACGACCAAATCAGTGATTTGTAGATTCTAGTAGATACAGAGACGCGCATGGGGAGTTGAAGCCGAAAAAACTTGTTTACTTGAAAATAATGAAGACTGAAATGTTTCTTGGCAACCGAAAACGAACCTGGTAAGAGGCAATCGCTTGTTCGATAGCCTCGTAACAAAGTTTCAAACACCGGCTGGGCCCCCGGACCCGATGATCCGATCCTCTGCACCCGAGGACCCGATCCCCCGGACCCGAGGGTTTATTTTTCTCCGATCCCCCGGACCCGAGGGTTTATTTCCATCCGAATCCCCCGGACCCGAGGGTTTATTTTTATCCGATCCCCCGCACCCGAGGGTTTATTTCTACCCGATCCCCCGCACCCGAGGGTTTATTTCTACCCGATCCCCCGCACCCGAGGGTATGTTTATAATCAGCTATAAGCTAAGCTGGCGCTTTATAATACGTTATAGACCCGAGCGAGTACAATTTTATGATAGGCAAAGTCAAATTTCAAGCAAATCCAGCTGGATTTCAGGATCTCTGACAAATCGTCGAGTATTGTATTGTTATTATATTTTTCCATTACCAAGGAAGTTTTTCGCCATTTCGTTGGCTAGTAACTCGGCACTTGGCTTGAAAACGAAGATTTGATTACAAGACATTTGTGTTGGAATAAAATCTGGCAAAATTGTAATTGCCCATTGCCCATTATTATAGTTAAATTATTTGAACGACCGTTTCATTTAATACTACTGGGTAATAATGAGTACACAACTGAGCTTACTTTGTGTATTGCTTACATGTGGTGAAAAAACACTGACGTTTTCATGCATTATACCAATCCGTGCCCACGTTCTTTACGCTTTATAAATTGGTACAAGGTACATAAATTGGTACAACCTGGATGATACAAGAAATAAAAAATGATTACAAATTAGTGATTGTTTTATTAAGTCAAAGGCATCTCAAAACCGAGCTGCAGTCTTAATAACTCATTTTAATTCCATCGTTGATATCATAAACGACCGGGCTCTTCATTCCTATTTACTGATAAATAAACCCTCGGGTGCGGGGGATCGGGTAGAAATAAACCCTCGGGTGTGGGGGATCGGGTAGAAATAAACCCTCGGGTGCGGGGGATCGGGTAGAAATAAACCCTCGGGTCCGGGGGATCGGATAAAAATAAACCCTCGGGTGCGGGGGATCGGGTCCTCGGATAGAGGGGTCCTTCCTCAAACACCGAAAATGGTTTGTCAATTCTCGGGTCGAGAGGTCAGCTGCTCATTGTTTACTTTCAAACCACAACAGAGTCGAAAAGTTTCAATATAAATTGAGCTTTGCAGGGATTATGAACTGAAAAGTCCAATGCAATTGTCAATTCCATAGTTACAAATCAGTCTTCATTTTTTTGTAAACAAAAAAAATCCGGATTCACAAATTCGACGGTTTAACGTATCGTTGCACTCTCCATTCATTTTTCCTCCATGGACCAAATATATGCAGGAAACAGCAGAGATTTACAATGACAATCGTAGTTCACAGTTATAGCAACAACGAGCAATTGTCAAGCAACTTTTTTTCTTCTAATTCCTGTCATGAGCCATTTCAACAAATCAAATTTTATTGTCAATCTGAGGGAATGTTGTATTGAAATTGGTTAATTTCGTGTCAAATAGGAAACATAAATGTTTGTGTTTCTTAAAATTAAAAATGTATTGCTCTAGCTTTGTAGCTTGAGTCACTTCTCAAAATTCGTTTTAATACAAAATCTAAGAATTTCATGGAGGTGACGGTTTTGACCGAGAAACGAGACGTTTCTTTGGTACATTTGATTTAAAAATTGTTCTCCGAAAGCTCTAAATCTACTCCGTTCCCAAATTCTTATGAATTGTGCTCCCCACATCACATTGCTCGAACATAGCCATAAAGTGAAAATTGCTGTTGTATATATTTTGTTCTGTATTTTTACAGTTTAATTCAAACAAGCTGTGCCAAAAAAATTCAAGATAAAAAATTAACTCCCTAATAAAATAATAAGCACTGTAAACAGCTCGTTTCTCTCCAACTGTGGCGTTGTCGGAGTGTGTACGTGAATCAGAAATCTCTGGGAGAAAATGAAGGGAGCAGATGTGAAAATTTATGACAGCTCTTAGACACACGATATTACTGTTTAGTGTTGATATCTATGTCCTTATTACTTTGCTCTCTAACAATAATATTGTTATCAGCAGATATAAACCAATTCTGTTAGTTTGTCAGACCAACATGGAGACCAAAAAGTAGTTTTACTTTCTATGTTCTAAAGCCTTATAATAAGCTTTTGGTCGCAGTTATGCACATAAAAGCCATACCGGTTGTTCAAATTGCAGTATACAACATACTAATGATATGGGAAATGATATTGGCCATAACAGTAAAAATTAATAATATCTTACATATAAACCATAATCTATTCCAGTCATTATGAAACTATCACTAAATCCCCGATAACGTTCCAGAGATTCATTCTCCAAAATGTGTGTCTATACAAATAAGCGTCAGCAATTATAATTTTTAATGGTTTCCTTGTAGGGCCGAGATGGAAATGCTTTCTATGAAATTAATACTTTGTTTCTTTAAGCGCCAACTTTTCTCAGTCATAAGATTCGTTTAGAAATTAAACGCATTAAGACAGTAATTTCAGTGCTCACGTTTTTGAAAAGATAGCTGAATGGAAACTTACGAAAACGATTTTTCCAAAAGGGTTTTTTAATAATTTACATGGTTCATCTTCAAACAATTTGCAACTGTCAATTTTTGTTTAATGTGTTTTCGTCTAACGAAAAAAAGTTTAAACTCGTGTTGAGGTATAATCTAACAAAGTTCATAATGAAAATTCAAAGAAAAAAAAGATTCGCTAATCACACTTTAATA
>JAAXOA010003010.1:0-12187 GCA_036561885.1 Salina celebensis
ACAGACGGACGGACGGACGGACGGACGGACGGACAGACAGACACAACTGAAAACAATAAGCACCCTTCGGTGCTTAATAAGCAAGCTACTGATTGGTCGTTGAAAAGTTAATTAAAACCTCAAAGTAAACTGACTCTGTTTGCATTAATTTTAGGACCCAGCAGCAGACTCAGGCCTTGCTGTGTATGCGATGCGATTGCAACTAATAAATACATTCTACACACAGCTGTCTGTTCGGGTATGGAAGCGTCTGTCTTGTACAAACACGCACACAGACAAGAGAAAAATGCGAGATTTCTCGCATAGCAGGTTGTCCAATTAGTTTTCCACAAACAAACTCGAACCCGGCTTGAGCCCTACGTTCGAAAGAGTTCAGGCAAAGGTATAATTTTTCAGAGGTACCATTTAGTCTTTATTTTTCATTTTAAATACTTGAAATATTGAATATAAACAAAATGAATGGCGCGTTACAAAAATTAAGAAAATACATAAATCGTAAAAGATGAGTTTTAATTGGGATATGAATTAAAACCGGCCCATGAGGATTGCTGCGGTTGCTGTGATTGCCAGTTTTGATAAGCGTTCGCATTTTTCCCACCTCCACGGTTCTTCTTTCCTTTTCCCTGCTTCGGGTTGAAATAACGGGCTTCTGGATTGATGGTAGGTTTGTATCCAGTGTTGGGTGGTTCATCATTTTGTCCTGGATTCAATGAAACACGAAATGAATAGACATTAGCATTGCGAATATCTCGCTTAAAGTTTGGGTTCTATCGCTATATTTACCTTTCGCTGCTTTGAGAAGATTAACTAGTTCCTTGGACTTTTCTGAACGTTGCCCGGTTATCTTAGTGAGATCGTCTTCTTCGTTGAGCCCCATTACATCGACAAGTCTAGTTCTCTTGGTAACAAAGCTGTCAAACTGAGGACCATGCTGTACCTCAATGAACTCCTCCAACTGGGTCTGTCGTTTAGCTAAACTGGCAAATATCCCCTGGAGTCTTTGATTCTCCTTGAGTAGAGCGCTAACTCGGTCTTCAATTCTGGTACCTNAATCAAAATATTCATTCAAAATATAAGCAGCTCTAGGAAACAGGTTAGATATTCGGTTAGAGATTGGTTACCTCCATTACTCTCAGCATTTCCAACCTCAACGTCAGTCAGATCCATCTTGGCACCATCAGCAGAACCTAAGTTTGCTAAAGTTCCAATGTAATCAGTAATTGTTAAAATCAAATCTAATTCAGTTGCGAAGCTCAATTAGCACTATTCTCAAACCTGTGTCGGCTCCTCCAAGACCATCATCGCCGTCAATCACCTCCTCCTTGATAACCGTAGACGCAGTGCCGTTTTCCATGACTGAATAAGTTTCTTCTGGATAAAGTCAGCTTGTCTTGCAAACATGAAACAAGACCAACTCAAGAAAACCCTTGTTATGCAAACCAGGGGCAACTTGACGCATCTTTTCTTATCTGTGCATGTGCATAAAAGTGCATTGAAATATTGGACAGACAGTACTTTAAAAGCGTTTAGTTTTGTTTACACCTTTTCTACAACCGGCTGACTGTTTCTAAAAGTTTGTTAGCGACAAACTGAGGACGCTATTCATTCCTTGATTTGTTGTGTTTCAGTCATTTTTTTGACTTTCAATTGGATCACAATAAAAACGCTACTACTTCCGTAATTAAGTGACACGTCAGCAAATTAATAACAATATGACAGAAGTTTCTCCACCTGTCGCCTCCACAGAGGACGTTCAAAATCTCGAAAATGAAAATAACGAAAATTCTTCGTTAGTTGAGGATCAATCAGCCATGGAAGTTGATGGAGGGGGATCGGAGGAGGTCAAAACTGAGGAGGCTTCGGAAGATATTAAACCAGTACCAGTAAGCGATGAAGGAAGTAAAATAAAAACCGAAGAGTCGACGGAGGGCGAGGTAACTGAAACCCCAGCCGCTGTGGCAGAAACTACAGAAGAGGGGACTCCAGAGGTGAAAACGGAAGTTTCGGATGCACAAGGATTCTGGAGAAGTCAAGGAGGAAGCCCTTGAGGGGGAGCATGAAGACTCCTATATGGTTTTAGAAGAAGCGGACGGGGACGATAACGATGATAGCGATTTGGAGGACGATTCCCTTACTGAAACTGAACGACTCAGGAAAGCAAATCAACGGCTGAATGAACGATTAGCACTTTTAGAGGAATTTCTCGAGGTGGAGTTCTGTAAGTCACAGGCACTTTTAAACATCGCGATAAATCTTGGCCATTTTTTGTTATAAAAATATTGTATTTTGTGTTCTGCAGCCGACAAGTTCGGGAAATACTTGAAGAAGCGCGAGCATCTCGTCAACGTCATGGGCTACGGTGGTTCCAAAACCGGTGACGTTGCTATTTCCGGAAAACGCAGTCCTAAGTCAGTTGAACTTGTTGGGCTTCTCAAACTAGTTAACGGTAATTAATCTCGATATTAATCCCTACGAATTTTTGGAAATGTAACGTTGCTTTATCACTGGGTTTTCCCTTTCAGATCAAGCCCGATCTTCCAACAGCAGTCGCCGCAGGGGAGGAAAACCTTCCAACGGATCTCCAAGCCCCACTAAAGCTCCCCCAAAACCATCTCCAGTTGCAAATTCTACCACAACTAAAACAGAAACTGCCAGTCCCTCCACAACGCCCAAACGGTGTCACCGATGTCGTTCCACTGCCCACCTCAAGCGAGATTGCCCCATGCCCCTTGACATCCGCACATGACAGGAAAATTATTCTCCGGAAGGAGCACAAGACCCGCAGCCGCGCCGAAGATGCAGCTTATCCACAATTAAAAGCAATGAAAGATAAGCGTCGCCGTATAGGCCGCGTACTAAATCGCGAACGCCAACGAAATCAACTTGGAAGATTATAAACAAAATGCAGCATTAGCCCCCGATAACCCAGAACCTTCTCTTTGAAAAAAAAAAAAGTTTTTATTTTAATTTAAATCTTGTTTACAATTTTAATCTTAAAAATACATCAGTTCCACAAAATGATTACAGTTAAAGTTAAAGTCTTAATTACGTGTTTCTTAATAAAATGCTTAAGATCACTTTTTATTCTTTTTGTTATTCTTCTTTTTCTGTTTTCTCTCCTTCCTCTTGTTGTACCGGTTATCCAGACTCCCTCCACAGTTGTCTCTTCACATTGTTATCTATTTTCTTCTGCTTGGCCAGTTCAATTAACTGTTCTTTGGACAGTTTCGGCTGTCCTTTTGAGATCCATCGGTCCTTAAATGTTGTCGAGAGCAAAGGATCCTCCAGAATCTCCTTCCTCACTTTTTCCAGACGCTCTTGTATCATTTGAGTCACCTCAGGAGTCCTCTCCGCAACTAGTTTGTGTGGACAATCCTTTGCCACGTGAGACTCATCGTAGCACTTCTGACAAAACTTCTTCGGCTTCCGGACAATGAATCCTGTGTCAAAGTTGACAAAGAGTCGATACTGGTGGAATTCTTCAGGGATACTGTTTTCAAACAAGAGTCTCGCTTCTCGATTGCTCGGCCGATTAATTGATCTTTTAAAGTAGTTCCAATACTGGAACGCAGACCGGACAAGCTTCATCATCTCAATATAGGCAGGATTAGAACGGTCATTGTTAAACTGATAAGGGTCTGAGATTCCGAGGGCGTAGGCGATTCTCTTCTTATTCATTGCAAAGCGATTTAAATCTTCTCGACTAGCGCCCATCTGAATGTCAGCGAATTCTTCGATAACTTCCAGTCTTTTAGAGACGTGGGAGATTCCCTGGAGAAGAGCTTTGTTGGCCGCTTCTAAAGTGGCAACTACGTTAACTATGTCGTTATCCCCTCCATCTATTTGATAATGTGAAAACAAAATGGCCAGTTAACAACCTAACCAAATTGATATAAAGTTTTGAAAGGATTTGTTTGTAGGGGAATGCAATAATTTTCAGGTTATCAGAACACTAACCTTGAACAGATTCATCCGGTTCTGTTTTAATGTCCATGTTTGATTAACTAAAATGCAAACGTTGGTTTTTTAAGTGGCAGTGAGGAAGGAAGAAGCACATTCAGATGATATTCAAATTCAAAATTGCAGTGAATGCAGATTGTGATTGTGAAGCAGATAATCCACTCACCTTACGGTGCGCGTTGCATGTTGCAGCGCAGCAATTGCAAGGCCAAAAACAAAACAAGCTTTAGCTTTGCTGGAGAACAAGCCATTGCCAGCTGTTTTCTTGTTTACTTCCTCGTCAAATAATAAACATTGTTTTTAGTAAAACAGTTGCACAGTTTAGTAAAACAGTTGTTTCTGAAAATGTGAACTAAAAAGTTTTATTTAATTTTGTTCTTTCAAGTGTTTTTCAATCGGTAGTCAAAATGCCCACCGACATAAATAATTTAACGGAGGGATGGCTTGAGCTGGAGAGTGATCCAGGTAAGATTAATAATTTTTAACTAAAAAAAAACTTGTATTTTCCCGTACTTTTTAAAATATAAATGAGAATTTGTTCATTCATCTAATGTAATACTTTTTATTCTTCTCTTGCAGGGCTGTTCACTTTACTCCTCGAAGACTTTGGTGTTGAAGGCGTCCAAGTGGAAGAGATCTACGATCTTCAAAAGCCCATCGAAGGCCCCGTCTTTGGCTTCATCTTCCTCTTCAAATGGATCGAAGAGCGGCGATCCCGTCGAAAAATCATCGAAGACTCTGACTCATTCGTTCGCGACGACAATGTCGTCAACAACATCTTCTTCGCCCAACAAATGGTCCCTAACAGCTGCGCCACACACGCCCTTGTTTCCGTTCTCCTAAACTGTCCCAACCTCGGCCTCGGCCAAACGCTTCACAGACTTAAGCAGTATTCCTCCGGAATGTCGCCAGAAAACAAAGGTTGGGCAATCGGAAACACTCCAGAACTCGCCCGCGCTCACAACGCCCACGCAACCACACAAGCAGCCAAGCCGAAAAACGAAAACAAAGCTCCTACAATATCCACAGGTCGTTTTACCGGAGAAACTTTTCATTTCGTGAGCTACGTTCCAATCAACAGGTCGCCTTTATGAGCTCGACGGTCTCAAACCTTTCCCCATCGATCACGGTCCCTGGGATGAAAAGGAAGACTGGACAGAACAGTTCCGAAGGGTTATCACAGAACGCCTTGGAATCGCTACAGGAGGTGAACCCTACCACGACATCCGCTTTAATTTAATGGCTGTCGTTCCAGATCGCAGGGTGTCCCTCGTCCGTCGCGTCAAACTACTGAAAACAAATAGAAACATAATTCTGGAATCAGTACAGAAAATAATACAGTCGAGTATCACGGAAAAGGCAAGTCAACTGGTGGGCTCTGGAAGTTATTCCAGTTTGGACTCCCTTTCCTCCAATGACTATGCCAGTTTGAGTAGTAAAGATATTAAAAAATTGGTGAGCGACATGACCAACACGGACGATTTCTACAATGAAGCCGGATGACTCTGCTGACGAAAAATCAGTGGACAACCCAGAAGACCAGTGGTTAACGAAATATCCACAGATTTATGACAACCGGAAGTACGCTCCAAGAGACATGCTTGCATTGTTGAAGAATCTGGACACAGAAATCGGCCAGTATGAGTCCATGCTTATCGATGAGATCGAGAAGCGGAAGAAATACAAAGTAAATTTTCCGTTTCACTAAAGGAATCTGTGGCATATGCATAGTTGAGCGCCCCCTCCCAAAAAATATTTTTTGAAATATAACTTTGTCCAGTTTTTCATTCTGATAGCTGATATTTAATTTTTATTGTTAATTGAAGACTCTAACTTTTAAAAAATCTTTTCTTTGTAGATTGATGGTTGTCGACGAACCCACGATTATAACGACTTCATCTGCACATTTTTGTCGATGCTTGCTGAACAAGGGAAAGTTGCTGAGCTCGTGGAGCAGCATTTAATTCTCCAGAAGCACCATGGAATTCTTGGTGGAAAGTCGGCCCGCGTAGGGCGAGCCAGTGCCAGCTCCCAAGATGCGGACTACACTGAGAGTAGAAAGAGGACAAAGAACGTTCGCCACAATAGAAAACGCAAGTAGATAAGACAGATTTACAATTTTCATGTTCGCAGAAATGATTTCATAGATTAGTTTTAAGTTTTATGTTAACACTGACTTTTTTATTTGAGGAAAGGATCTCATTTGAAACAAGAAACAAAATATTTATTTGAATAAACTTGTACCAGCAAAATATAGAATAAAAAGGAAAAATCGTTATTACAAGTGACACTTAATAGCACGTAGAACTAATTGCACAAAAAATACCAGAAACAGTTTGTTCCGCAAAACTTTGGTCAACTGCGAAAACTAAGGAATGAAGGAGTTTCTCTTAAACAATGATATTATATTTTCTCCGTATTATAACACAGCTAAAATTAACACACATTAACATTAACAAACTAAACTACATTCTACAAAAACAAATCGAAACACGGTCTAATTATCACTAACAAAGAGAAAATGTAAACACTAAGCCGTTTAACCATTAAGCTCAACAGTTTTTTTCGTGCAAAATACTAAACTAAAACACGTAACGTAATATATTAATAGCTATCCATATTTTTGAAAGAAGAAAAAAGAGCATAGTGGAGATTACATAATATTCAATTGTGAACACTGGACGGGTGTTTGTGGTTCTTGTAAATTACGTTTTGAGCCTTTCCATCATAACTATCGGCTGAAGGGACGGGTCCTTTCGAATTGAAATACCAGTTACGTCGTGTGGGTAGATCCTTGTATGATTTCTAAAATGCTCGTTCTTATTCAGCTCCATAAAAAATACTTTATCACAGCCCGGTTTGTCACAGCGGTATCCCCTCTCCGGAGGATGAAGTTTCTCATGCTTTTCCATTTCTCGGAGTGTCTTTGGCTCGAAACCGCAGTCTTCATAAGGGCACATATAATCCCCTTCTGTCCCATCCTCCTCTTCCTCCAGTAGATCGCCTTCCGGTAGATCTTCAATATCACTTGTTTCATCATAGTTTACTGTGGGTAGCTGTCGAACCGGAGGGGACAAGAGGGGTGGTGGTGTATTTTCTTCTTCTGATTGTTCCTCTTCAGTTTGAAACTCCGGCGCCTCCCGGACCCTCCTTGCAGCTTCACAGTTTTTCCGGATATGAGCTCTCAGGCTGACGGGTAGCAACTTTTTCCCGCAGAACCAGCACGTAGCTTGAACTTTCTGAGTTGACTCTGTTTCCTGCTCGTCTTGGCTCACATCAGCTTCCGTTTGACTGTCCATTCCACCGTCAAGCTTGCGTTTGCAGTAACGACTTTGGTAATGTTGCTGTAAATATTTTTTAGAAACTGTCTTCCCACACTTTTCACACTGAGCACGGCTCAGTTTGTAGTGCCGCTTAGAGGTTTTCGGAGTATCCACACTGGTTTCAGATGTGGAGAGGACTTCAGACCCCGTGAAGATCCTGGTAGCTTCAAGATCTCCCTCAGAGAGCATTAATGTATCTTCCTGCAATTCATTTGAGACTTGCTCGTCTTCTGAGCTGGCGGCGTCAACAAGTGGCTCAGCTTGATTGCCGGGCTCAGTTGTCGCTGAAGAGCTGGTGCTAGGCTGAGGACTTGATCCAAGTGGAGGGTCTAACTTTTTCATACTTTTCCTCATCAACTTGGCCGCTAGAGGCTCCTCATCTGATGGGTGAGTGTCCTGACTTGGAGCACTTTGGTTACGCGACTCTTTCATCTTCGTTGCGAGCTTCTCACTGTAGTCAGACCACTGTGTCGACATCGTTTTTCTTTGGCGCTCCAACTCCAACTGCTCGGGAGTAACTACACTGCATTTCATCCTTAAGTGGTCGATACGATATTTTCTGTTTACAGAGGAGAAACAGTAAGGACACATGATAAAGTTTTGCTTAGTTATAATCCTTTTCGGGACTTGAAGCATTTTTTCAAGATTTGAGCTGGGCGACTCCTCGTCTGTATCGGAGTCAATTCTAGCGCGATTTTTAAACGCATGGGAGTCTCGAGCACGGTAACTTTTCTTGCGTTTTCTTTGGCGAGCTTTGAGGCTGCTTTTAGGCGCTTCGTCAGCAGATTCCATTTCTTCTCCAGAGTGTGTGTGATCGTTGACTGTGTGCTTGTCCAAAAGATCTACCGACTCGAAGCGCTTTTGGCACTTGGTGCATCGTAAACGTTTTTGAACGCCTCTTAAGGGAACAACCATATCCCTCAAACGCGGGGATTTACTACTTGGTGGTGTTAGTTGAGTTGGGGGCTCCGGTTCCTTTTCAAGTGGTGGAGTAGGTAGGATTTCTTCTGGAACTGAAGGAGTTGGTGGAATCAACACCTCGGGTTGACCTGCAGTTGAGGGAACTTGTGCTTCCGACTGAAGAGCTGAAATTGTCGGCTCGGCTGCTGTAAGCGCAGGGCCTTCTTGTTGAACAACTGGTCCTGTAAAAATGGCGTTGGCAGCGGCAACTGCGTTTTGTTCTAACAAAACAATCGCTCCTGGCAGTTCTGGTTCAATTTCGTCCTCTTCGCTTGCATAAGGGGCATCATAAGCGGGTCTTGTATCCTCTACAGGAAAAAATCAAAAAATTAAAACTTTCGCAAAAACCTTGTGCTTTGTGTTTAAAAAACGTGTCTTACTGTCACTAGCACCAGATGTACTTGGAATTGTTTCCTCTCCAGCTAGCGCCGACTCCAATCTGGCATCACGACCAGAGGCGGAAATTTCGTTGGTTGACACCACTTCCATGCTAGTCTGTCCTGCTGATTGTTTATCTTTACCTTGCTCCAAAACAGATTGTAAAATACTTCTAACGGGTTGACCGCGATCATGGATAGCATTAGTTGATTGTGGGGTTGCTGTTGTGTTTTCCTTGGAAACATCTCTTCCTCTTTCCGTAGATAACGGCGATTCGTCATCTGAATCCAACAGATCAACTACTTCAATTTCGGCAGGGTCGCATTGCGATTGGGTATTGAGCACCACCACAGGGTACAAAGCAGCATTGAAGGTCGCTTCATCGTCAACACTTGCCTCGGGACTGAACACTTCCGATGGGTCAATTTTGCGGCGTTTCTGCTTGGCTGATGTACCACGAGAAAGTTTTCTGGATTTTGAAGCTAGGTTACGGTTGGCTAGCCCAACGCGGTCAATCCCACAGTTCATCGGACTTTTATTACACAGGTCCTTAGGGGGTGACTGAACATTCCCATTAATTACTGACAACAACCCCGAATCGCCTGTAGTCATCGGTGGACGCACAATTTTTATGTGTGCATTTCCAGAGCGATAACTAGGTCCCTGTATCGTTGGAGAGGTTTGAGCCACCTCTTGTAAATTCCTCAATGTAACGTCATCCCCAACAAGACTATCATCTTTATTAGCTTCCTCGTCAGCCTCTTCGTCCTCAAGAACGCCACTAATCCCAGCAGTAGATGATCCATCCATGGATGAATCCGAAGAAGGGACTATTGTGGAATCACTAGCATGTGACTCAGTGCTACTTGGATCATTTTGAAATTCAGCCGGAGAAGATGGGGGCGACAGTTGCGTTTCTAAACTAACTGGCGTTTGATTGCTCCTGAGTTCATTCGTATCTATTTCAGCTACTGAACCGCGATTGTTTTCCGGTTCAACTACACCATTTGGCGCTGGATTTACTCCCACAAAACTTGCCCCGTTGGAGACTTCTGGTAATGCTGAATGATCCTCACGTGGTGGTTTCCATCCAGTAATTTTGGCAAGCAAGTTCCAACGTGAGGGATCCACATTTTGTTGACAACACCCCCAAACTGCTTTGGCTTTCACGTGATCAGTATAATTAGCTGAAAAAAACACACGTTTTAATTACTTCTTTGTTCTTTACTCAATAATAATTAAGTTACTTCCAACTCACCAAATAGCTGATGCATATATTGCTCCAGTATTTCTACCCTTAATTCCATCAAATCATGCTGCTTCCCGCAGCCAGACCCTCCGGCGTCTTCATCTACTACCGGAATCCCCACCATAACTACAGGCATTGTTCAGTCTCAAATTTTTTTTTGATATTTTCCACAACAACCTGTTGGAGAAATACAAGAAAATTATGACATGCCGACAATTATCATTGGTGAAACCGAAATTCGCTGCAGATTTGAATACTAGAAGAACTTTTTTTACCAGGTAAACAAGTTGGTTTAGGAAAGATATCTCATAATTATTATTTTTAAATTTATGAACACAATCTGTAACCTTGACGAAACATTTTTGTTTCTATCCACTGATCATTTTTTTTTATCTTTTAGTAGCTTAGACCAAACAAAAATGTAAACAAGAATGCATCAACACTAGGCATACGAGCCACAAGTTCCTCAAGCACAAGATCAACTGTTCCGCGTGTTCTATCTCCACTTGTTTTACCTATCTCAGCTCTCATTCGCTTTTACATTTTTCTCTGTAATCAATACTCCTAACCTAGTGAGAAAATAGAAAATACGTAGAGCAGCGTTTTTCCACGAAAAACTGGGGCCGTTCATACAGCGCGGTACAAGCAACGTTCGTGGTTTTCCGTGAGGTGTGCATTCAATATACTCGAATCACGGTGAATGAACAGTGCTCGGGGATTGGTTCGCAGGCTGCTTTGTTTTGCATGAAAAAGCCGTACACGAATTGAGCAACTCTGCCGATAACGGGTTTGCATGCAACGTTGTTTACATGAAGAATGATCAACTATCATCAGAGCGTCTGCTTGTAGCTGAGCGGTTATTTGGTGTGCCACCTTCAAAATACCAGAGAGTGCAAAGTTTTTAATTCAGTGCCGTGTTCTGTTTGATATCGTGACTTTTCCGAAGATACTGGAAAGATGGCGGAAGAAGGAGCGGCCAGAACCCGCGCGTACGTGAAGCGCCTAAAGAAACCTGTAACGCCCACTTCGACGGTTGACGTGCAGGAAGTGGAACAGCCTTCGTCTACAATCCCCAGCCCAATTCGTTATCCTCCTGTTAGAAAACTGACCAACCCAGAATTACTTAAACTAGAGAGCAATTGGAAGCAACTGGATAAAGTGAAAAATGCCAACACAGGAGTAAGTACCTTTTTAAGCAATTTTTTTCCATTTTTCGTTCTAAATTACGAAACTAACCAATTTTACTATTTTCATATCAAGGCCAAGACTGATGGATCCGTTCTACCAGTCCCAGAGCACAATACCCTTTGCGAGCTCTTCTTGAAGTTGGAATCGACTCCTCATCCGGTTTCCATGGAACTACAGATATTTTACCAACAATTGACAACTGGTTGCCTAGGCCACGACCAGATTCTTCGTAATGTAAGATGAAAAACTGTCCTTCATGATTACTCTACTCTACAGAACCAAAAGTCAATTATTGGTCTATTGCAGGACGCCCATTTGGCAATGAAAACTGACCCGACGGTTCAACAACTGCTTCAACATCTAGTTACGTTTATTGCGGAAGGTGTCCGGGTCAATGTGGCCAAGCAGTGCATGGCAAACACCATCAATTTGACGCTGATGATGGGAAGCCTGTTGGAAAATGTTCATGTTAATCTTCGCTCTGAGGTAAGTTAAGCATACTTTAAACAAATCTGGGAGATAATCTGTGAGAAATTTGTTGAAACTGGATGTTCTATTTACAGATGCATCAAATTCTTCCCATGCTGATAACGTGTCTAGTTTCGAAAAACCATTCTGACAACGTCAACGACTGGGCGTTACGGGACTACTCGGCACAACTTTTGACGTCGTTGTGCGAGAAAGAGAAGCAGTTAATCGTCAAGATGGAACCGAAGATTGTGGAGGTTCTTTGTTCTCGCGTTCGGGACAAGGATGTTCCTTTGACGACGCTTTACGGAATTCTAGCGGGAATAGAAGCTCTGGGAATGTCGGCTATCAAAGAATTTATTAGCGAATACATAATCGACATTGGAAAGCGTCTCCATGGGATTTTAGAGAACGTTGGTCCTCTGGAAGACAATCAAGCTTGTGAAAGAATCAAGGAGAAGTTACTGGTGAGTATCTAATTGAGAAGTTTCTATTTTATGGTCTATTCAACACACAGCTTCGAACTAATTTTATGAATTCATAAATGTATCCAACAGAAGATGATTCATCCTATGTTCCAAGAGCTACGTGCACCTCCATCGTATGCTATATCTTTGGAGGAGTTCATTAAAAAATTTGGCTCCGGTTGCCCCTCGGGCTG
>JAAXOA010003011.1:0-12186 GCA_036561885.1 Salina celebensis
ATTCATTCACAATACGTTCTAAAAAATCACATTTAACACAAACGCTGCAAACTGTTAATATCTTTTAACGTTTGTCATATTACTGTCAACGACAGATACGTCCGCGTCCATTTTAATCACTTCTTATTTCTTCACCTAAATTCATAGCCACCTTCAATTATTCCAGTTTTCCGACACTAATCAAGCGAATTTTGTAAATGATACATTCATAATCAAAATTCAAACTAAAGTGTCATCTTTTTAAATTAATTTTTTTAGCTCCATCAAAAAACTTGTTCTGTCTACATCCAACAGACGGGATAACAACACAAATACACTGCGTGCACAGTACACTCACAAACACCCGTACACCGTACATCCACGATCACGTTAAAAAACTTTGAAGCTTACATGCATTGCAGTACTAGTCTGATCTGTTTGTCCTGCCCAACAACGTAAGGATATGAATCAGAACTAGCACTACACACGTAGTCCAGCTAATGTGTCATTTACAATGGTCAATACGTGCAACCTTAAAATGTAAACACGGTCGAAAATTTGCAGGAAGAAAAACAAATTTGAATCGAAATGTAAACATGCCGAAACAATCAGGTGGACACTTTATCTGAAGACACCTTCAAGGAGTTTTAACATAAACAAACCTTGAACTTGAGTAAATGATAATTATATTGAGTGCGTCATTTCGTTTAAAGTTCGACAATAATGTCGGGATTTACGGAGAGTGCTTTCGAAAGAAAGCTTGCAGAGCTTAATCAATCACAACAATCAATCCAGGGCTTATCTGCCTGGCTAATTCATCATAGAAAGCACCATTCACAAATTGTCAAGTGTTGGTATAAGGAATTTCTTAAAGGTAATTTAAACCTGCGCGTAAGAATCCAATTATTGTGAATGACATTTTGTACTAAGTAAAATATATCTTGATTGATTCTTTTCCAGCTCAAGATCACAGAAAATTAACGTTTCTCTATTTGGCAAATGATGTTGTTCAAGTCAGTCGAAAGAAAGGGGGAGAGTTTGGAAAATCCTTTTCCCTGATTTTGAAAAAGACTTTCGAGCACATGGCGAGATTACCAAGTGAGAAGACGAAAAATAGTATTCTACGGATTCTGAAAATTTGGGAGGACAGGACTATATACGAAGTTAATACGATAAGAGATTTTGAGAGTTCATACCGCAAAGCGTGGAATGATCTACATGGCTCTGACTTCCAAGAACTTTTGGAAGAGGTAGGAGACAAAAGTCCGGCAGAAACATCAACAAGTAAATCGAAAGGTAAGAAAGAAAATGAGAAAATGGTATTTAGGAAAGAGAGATTACCTTTCAAGACGGATATTACGTGTGTTTATTCAACAGAAAAGAAAGACCGGAAGCATAAACATTCTCATTCAGAAAGTAGCGAAACTCCACACAAGAGGTCAAGAACGAAGAAAGAAGAATTGGAAACAGCCCTTCGCAAACGAAGTATGGAAGCTACAAATACAATAGAAGAGTGGGAAGTTGATGGTGTAACTCAACTGGAAATTAAATTAGAAGCGACTCCATTCAAGGAACCACCTACAGAAGATTATCTCATTCAAATGGTGAAGGACTTCGACAAAATGCCAAGCACTGATGCAATCATTCGTGGAAAAATTGCGAATCTTCCTCCAGAAGTGTCGGATATCGATGGTGTTGACGCCAAGTGTGTTGATTCGGATGTATCCAGGGTGCTTCAGACTAAAGTTAAAGCTGCGGCTGAACTTCTCCAAGACTATAGTGCTAAGCTGGATATGGAGCTGGACGAGAGAATGAAAGGCTCACAGACCCTCCAAAGTTTTATTCATTTCCAGAAAGATTTACTCACACAGGCAGAACATCGATTGGAGGTAATTCTTTAAGAAACGCTGCATTGGTAGTGCTGTTAGAAGTGTTTTTGTAGGTTTATAATATTATTGTGTGTGATTTCAGGAACATCAACAGCACCTGAAAATTCTCTCGAAAAAATTTGAAGAAATGAAAGCACATGTTCTGAGCATGCCCGATTTGACCAAGCTCCCTTCTGTTCATGATGGACTCGCTCCGTTACCGAGTGCCGGGGATTTATTCAATGTTTAGTGCTCTCAGCATGATCATTTAAAAATTACTGTTTGCATACTATGTATTTAGTAATTTCAGAGTATTATATAGCAGTCCCATTGGCTTAGATTGAGAACAGTTTGATTGAACAGTATATCTGCTGGTGGTACATTTTTAATAAATAATTTAGCGAGACAAATTTGTACGAAACTTAAAATTATACTGCATATTGTACAAAAGTTATTTACACATCATATCGCATAAATCAGTAAATGAATGCTGAATACGTGTTACCTCCTTCTTTCGGAAATAAAAGTTAAATTCGCTGTTTTGCTTAAAAACGCTCTCATTATCGGGGAATTACGTTTCTTTAACTAGAAATTAAAGCATTGACCACGCTAATAAAAAAAATAAAATGCTAAACTCACTAAACCGATACAAAAAATTACAAAATGTAACTGGCAATTGTACAAGGTTGTTGCAAAATCTACTTTTCGCTTAATTTCAAGGTTTTCGATCGTCTAGTTTTTCTTTATCCATTCCGCGTCATCAGCTTCATCCAATCTCCGGGACAAGAATGAAATCTGCTTTGTGAGTAGCTGCAAATCTCGATCAGTTTTGGCTTGCATCGTTTCTGGATTCACAACTATCTCCAGTGATGAGATTCTCGACTCCAAGCGTCTTACTTTTTCTCTAATCAATTCTTCAGCCACACCATCTCCTTTGGTACGTTCGGGTTTCACTGAAAATGCGGAATTCCAAGAAAAATTATTATTCTTAATTATTCGTGGGCTCAAACTATTTTAAATGAATTGTTCCTAGTTCCTACCGTTCTGGTTTGGACGATAGACCTTAATCTCCACACTGTGACATTTTCCAATCAAAGACCATGGTATGAGATGTCCTTCGTAATACAACTTGATAATTGAATCTTTTGGCAGACCAAACTGTTTGATGCAATCTTCACGGTCCCTTGGCCATACATTAGAATCACCGTAAAAGCTCCGTGCAGTCATCCAACTCGTCCCCGATGAAGTCAGCATCTTCGGAGTTCTCATTTTTACAAGTTAGATCGTGGCGAATCAGTTTAATTTCTTTCCCACACGCACCTTCCATCTCAACTCATTAAAAGTATCTGGATGCCTATTTAACGAGAAAGACAATAGGGGTTTGTCGCATTACCCCAGCCTATCACACGCAAAACTCTTCTATGTCTTCCTTCCAATCAGACATAACCAAATGGGGGGTCATGGGGGGGTCAGATGCCTTTTTAAAAAATGGCCTAACCAATGCCTTTGGCTGCCCGAAGGGCAGCCAAATGCGTTGGCGACCCATACAGGGATGCTTTTTCCTGTTCTTAGTGGTAAAAAATTGGAAAAAAGGTAGAAGAGAAAGAAAGGAAATAAAAAACTTAATTAAGCACTATATATTATGGCTTCATATGCCGATATTGGGCGTTTAAAAAAATGACGAGCAGAGCGAGTCGACTTTTTTGTGCTCAAACTATGATGCCTTTGTGGATTTGACCCCCCAGATGCCTTTTTGAAAATTTGGGTTTGGTTATGTCTGCTTCCAATTACAATTCCAACCCAATTTACCTGTTTGTCACATGTTTTTGTGGAACATACAGCGTAAGCAAAGCGAACCTGTTCATAAACCCAGTTTACGGAACAGGGAACAGAGCTCGCTGAAACCACAGCGTATGAAACGCTGCGCTCGACAAGTTACATGTTACATGAAACAACAGCACATGCTACTAAATAAAGACTCTAGATTCTTCATCTTGATTTTTAGTAACAAAGGATTTTTTTGTAAAGTAGTATATAAGGAGGATGTTGTTTTTGATTCAAAGATACTCACATGACAAGTGTATCCGTGAAAAATTTACTTTCTTTTCCGTCCGACAACAATTCCAATCGAGCATGTTTCATTTTTTTTTAAACCTAATGACCTTGAACTAGTATATGAATATGAACGAAGGGCAATATATAAAACTGTTCTCACAATTAGCAATTATGTGGATTTTTTTCTTGTAGACTTGTAGAAAGAATACCTGACCCTCGCTATTTTAAAACCAGTTTTTGCTTGGTATTTTGCATTCGAAGAAAAGCGAATTTGAAACAATGTTAATTGTTACTGTCTCTTTTGTAAGCAATCGTGGGAAAAAAAACAACAACAAAATAACTTGGTCACGGGTATCGTTTTTTGTAGCTCGCTCGCTCGGCTTGGGCTTACTATAAATTACATGAATTGGTTTTTCTGGAATAGCGAAACTGTCATCGTATTTTCTATTTTCATAACTCAATTGGTGCACGTAATCAAATCAAGCAGAGCTTGTTTTTGTCAAGAAAACAAACAAGCACTCATTCTGATACTGATAAAGATACCGACTCGATTCGGCCGAAATAAAATTACGTGTAGCTCTTGGGATTGATAGAAGGCAGAGAAAAGTAGATTTAGCAAGATTTTTCGCGAGAACAAAAATATTTTTGGTTGGTGCAACAACAAAAAAGTGCAGTTACTACGACAGGACAGTGGTTCGAGTCAAAAGTACAGTGCATCAAACAAGTACACATATGTTTTGCGAGTGCATGGGCGACCAACAACACTGTTTTTTACTACCTGAGAAAAAAACAGAGACTACTACGTAGTGGCTTACTTGCACTGTTCGTGATTTTCCTGAAGAATCTTTATGAGAGAGTTAACAATTTTTGTTATTACTTATTGTCAATCGGACAGTGACAGTTGGTCAGCCATGATGTAAAAGAAGAAGAGTGGAGAAAGGATTTTTTAACGAGTGTTTTTGAAGTGAACGCGGAACTGAGAGAAAGTGTCTAGTTAACTGTGTAATAAAACCGTTATAACTGATTAGTATTTAAAAATGGGAGGAGCAGTAAGTTCAGGAGAGTCTAATGATGACCTGATTGATAATTTGTTGGAAGCTGACTACATTAAGGTAAGAAACCCAATATTTGAAGGCTGGGTGAAAACATCCACTTTTTTTTCCAAGTTGACTGGAACTGTAAACTACTGAATTGCAAAACGTTTCTCACTGATCACTGGATGAATATTTTTATTTTTAGTCGCCATTGGTAGAACGGGTGTTTCGAGCTGTTGATAGGGCCTTCTACTATACAGATCATTATAAACAGAATGCGTACAAGGACTTGGCTTGGAAAGATGGGAACTTACATCTTTCAGCACCGTGCATTTACATCGGAGGTGCTGGAAAACTTGGATCTGAAGCCTGGAATGTGCTTTTTGAATGTAGGATCGGGCACAGGATACTTTTCAACTATGTGTGGGTTGATCATTGGAAGAAATGGAGTCAACCATGGAATAGAAGTTTACCAGGACGTAGTGAACTATGCGATGTAAATAGAGTTCATTGATAAGAGTGGATGTCCGTATGGAAAATCGCCATTGCTAATAATTGGTTGTGTTGTTTGAATTTAGGGGGAAACTAGTGGATTTCCTGGAAACATCTCCAGCTGTGGATGAATTTGATTTCTGTCCCCCCGAATTTGCAATTGGAAATTGTTTAGATGCAACCCCTGCGTCAATGAGATATGACAGGATTTATTGTGGAGCTGCGGCCAGTGATGAGTATGTTAAAACCCTAATTGACATGTTAAAGGTGAGATTTGGATCTGTTAATTACTGACGCAGCACCAGTCCATTCAAATAATGATCATGTTCTTGTCACAAAGATCGGTGGAGTCTGTGTTGTTCCTATTGGGGATTCATTAATGCGAATTGTACGCGTAGATCAACAGAAAGATCAAAGGAGCACCTTGCTTCCGGTTTCCTTTGCTAATCTTATATCACCCAAAGAAGACATCAAACGAGTTCCGGTGGAATTGCGTAAGAGTTTTTACTTTACGTTGTAAATAATTTTTAGCATGGATGTGAAATTTTATTCTTATTCTATGTTTTCTTTGATTTAGCTGACTGGAGTCCATTGAAGTTGACTGAGTTATGCCGTGCTGAAATTCGCAAGACAATGACGGCAAACAATTATTTTACCAGAGCGAAAAAATCGTGCTAAAGAGTACCGAAAGAAGAAGCGAAAGCGTCGACATCATCGCAGTCGTGGAACCCAACTAGTTTTACTTCAGCAACGTCGACCAAGGTAAACATGTGTTCTGAAATTGTATTTGTGTACTCTTCAGGTTTCATTTGTTTGATTTTAAGCTTTTCAAACAATTCTAAAATGCTTGATGTTATTTTCCTTGTTCTAAACAACAGTTCCGATGAAGATCGCAACTTAACCCCAGAAGAGAATCATTCTCCGCAAGTTGAAGTCTCAGACGACCAGGGTGAAAGATCCCCTGAGGCTGTGCCTGACCCTATCGATTTGGAAGCTGAACCAATGAGCCATAGTTTGGCAAGCAACGATGAGGCGTCGACAGCAAACTCTGGCGCTAGTGTGGCCACCAGATTCCAGAAATGGCGTTGTCGTTGCTACAGGAACAGCTACCATAAATCGCGTGAGCAGGACTGCAGGAAATAAACGGGAAGCAACTGATAATGGAGGTGGTTCAGATGCTACCGTCAGTAGTACAACTGACAATCGAAACGATGCTATTGGCTTTTTGTCAAGGGGCCGTATTATGATGTCTGCAGCAAGATCAGGAAGAAATATGAGGAGAACTACGGCTGACATGTTTCTCGAAACCCTTCAGGTTTTGGTGCGTGGTCGAGGTGAAGATTTAAATGTATCCGTTACGCGACAACCACCCCATCGAAATCGTAGCAGTACTGATCAAAGTAGTAGTCCCTCTACGAGTGGAAGAGACGAAGATGAGGCTAATGTAGAAGGAGACTATGCTCCCGATCCCAACGATGTGGATTTGTCCTCATCTTCATCAGATAGTAGTTCTTTCAAGTCTGATTCAAGTTCTTCGTCTGATGATGATATTGGTGCTGATGAGCCAGGCGATGTTGCTAGAAAGCGGTGCAAAAGTGATTTTTGCAACAAAACGTCAAATCACGCTCCCAAACCGGATCCTCTACTGGTCAATCCTGCTTCGGTACAAATGCGCAAGAAAATTATAGAGTTACCTCTACCACCTGCTCTAAAAGTGTACTTGAACTATGACCGCAAACTTCACTATCCTTGAATTCTGTTTCCCTAACGTTTTGTTCGTTCCTTTTCGTTAAGGAATATATTTTACTACCCATATTTCCGTGTATTTTTGACCAATACTTATCCATTATAATAAGGTAGGAAGTAAAGTAACCAGTCATGTAGGTTCAGGACTATTCCCGTTTGTTTCACTTACGAATCTGCATCGTTTATGCATTATGACTTGTTTTGGATGCGTTTTTATGGATGGGTCCACTAGTTTAGATATAATTGAAATTTTAGTTTACACCGGTGGAATTATACTATTTAGTCTTCATTATGTAAGTTACTTCCATACGATTCAGAAACCAGTTAATACCACTATTGTTTCGACTTGTTTCAATGTTCATAAAACATTTCTAGTTTACGATGCATTCTGTTTCCATCCCTTGATAATATGTATACTATGAAAAGGTGCATAGACGTAATAAAATACTGAATCGCTTCCCGTAATTTAGTTTAAGTTATACACAATATTCTCAATTAGTTTAGAGTAGGCGGTTTGGCATAAGCTATACAATTAAGATGTGATAGTGATTGATGTTACGTATATTTCGCTAATCAATGCAAGTAGTCGTTCTATGCCGTTGTACGTCATAACTCATGCATCTTACTAGTAAGTCATCAATTATCCTTATAATTTTCTAAGTATCGAAATAATGTACCTAATTGTTTAACCTGTAATAAAAATCGCAACTTCAAAATCGACACAACTTACATTTTCTAGTGATTGTCCATATCCGGGCTTCTGATGTGTGCCATTTGTGTATGTACAAATGTTTACTCTTCATATACCAATTACACTATTGCCAACATATTATTAAACTATTCAAAACAAGCAGCAACATATTTACCACTACAGCCAGTTATTATTGGTTATTTAACAAGTAATACATAATACAGAAAAAACAGTTATAAAGGTTTAAGCAACGAATTACATCATATAAATTCTAACCGTCATGAAATACTGTTACGCACTGACAAAAATAGAGCTACCATGCTACTCTTCTATCACAATTAGTCAAATTGCTACGCATGTGACGATTATATGTAAATGTAGTCTGCTAACGGAACTGTAACATTACGATCCATTATTTCCTTGCATGTTCCAAAGCCGATGGTAAAGCCCCCTCTTCTGGAGTAGTTCACCGTGTGTCCCCGCTTCTCTCACTTCTCCACGATCGATTACAATAATTCTATCCACGTTTTGAATAGATGAAAGTCTGTGGGCAATTGTTATTGATGTTCGGCCGTTACTGGCTTCATCTAAGGCAGCTTGTACAACTTGCTCACTTTCAGTGTCCAAGGCCGACGTAGCCTCGTCGAGCAAAAGGATCTAAACCAGCAACAGTTACGTAAGCTTAAAGATGTTACTGCAATTGTTGTGCTTGGATTGAATCCACAAGATAAAGATGGATAATACTATGCAATTTGCTAACCTTGGGATTCCGAACCAAGGCACGGGCAATAGCAACCCTTTGTTTCTGTCCTCCGCTGAGCTGTGTTCCCATCTCTCCTACTCTTGTTTCATACCCCTTTAACGTTGGAAAAAAAAAATAATAATTCATTGCAGGTTATTAGGATACAAGTTTAGAGAATTTAAATGTAAACCTACGGAAGGTAAGCCGGCGATGAAGGAATGAATATTTGCCATTTTGGCAGCAGCAATAATTTCTTCCATTTTAACACTTCTGCTGTTGTCACCGTAGGCAATGTTTTCTGCGATTGTTCTGTCAAATAATGCTGGCTCCTGCGCGACAATAGCCATTTGCGATCGTAGTGAGTCAACTTGTAATGCGGCTACATCTTGATTATCTAATCTCTAGTTAGAAAGATGCCAACAAAAGAAAAGCCTCAAAAATTGACTGATATTATGAGTCTATAGTATTTTCTTATCCGAGTATTAGTCCATACCACTTTTCCGGTAATTGGGTCATAAAATCTCAAGATTAGTTGAATAGTTGTACTTTTTCCACATCCACTTGGCCCTACAGAAATATAGGAGCATTTAAAATTAGTCATTTGTACACGGGCGTGGCACAGCCTTAAACAGCCCGGCCATAATGGGCTTTGGGCTAGCCATGGGTCAGGTTTCTAAATGCAAATGGAAATCGTACCAACTAAAGCTACAGATGTTCCGGGCTGCACTTCCATTGACAGAACTCTTTAAAATCTTGGCCGTTGGGCGAGTAGGGTAGTGGAAAGCGATCTGTTCAAATTTGACCGATCCTGTAGAGCTCCTCTGAAAAAAAGTAAATATTACATAAATTCCAAATTCAATACTTTACGATACTATTGAAAGTACATCAGAAGTCATCAGTTAGAATTACAATCTGAAGACCAGTTCCAGGATGAATTCTCGATTTGGGGTCTACGGTCCAAAAGTGTTAAAATTCTAGCTCCAGATATTTTCGCTTTGTTGTAGTTAGGAGCGAAGGCAAGGGACTGTCCGATCATCATAGTTCCAAAAATCAAAGCCTCGCCAACTCTGCGATATGCAAGAAATATTCAGTAATCGCTAAAATCCACACTAATTCATCGCAATAATACAATGACTAAATATACTTACTTGAAAACAGCTCCATAGGCCATTCCTTCATTTTCCACTAACCAACCGCCATAGTACATAACAGTTGCATAAGCGAAAAACGGCACTGATTGAGAGAATCCAAAAACAAACCCACGCAAAATGTTAGTCCTCATTGCTTGCCTATACAGTAGCAAAAAGCATACAATAAAGATTATACGTTTGTTAATGGGTATTGACGAAGTGCGATCCTCTTACCGATGCGGTTTCATTAATAAATCAGTGTACGTTTGCACAAATGATCGCTCTTTGCATAAACTTGCGACAGTTCTGATGTTGGAAACTGCTTGTACTGCTATCTTACTGGACTCTTCTACAGCCTTCTTCTCACCGACATTCTGACCGAAAAGTAGTAAGCCCTGGAAGTATGTAGCAGCAATGACAAGCGGTACAAACGCAAGAGCGACAGCTCCCAATTTGGCTTTGTAGTACATGGATAGCGCTATGGCAATTGTGATGGTCGACGCGGACTGGACAATTGTTCCAACTCGACTACCAGTTGCCTAAAAAAGTGCAAAACCCATATATTTTTCGGACAAAATGTCCTGATTTGATCGAAAGACTTTTTTGTCCCAACTTACCCCTTGAACGGAAGCAGCATCACCAGACAATCTAGCCAACAATGATCCTATGTTGTTCAACGGTTGGTCAAACCAGCCTAACTCTTGACGCATCATAGCTGCAAATGTCATTTTTCTTAATCGTTGCGTCAACGCTTCTCCAGCCAAACTGAACATGTAGAGTTGCAAAAACATGGAAATTCCAGCTAGTAACCCAATCCCAACAAACGCCAGTGCGTACTTGTTCGCATTGCTCTGAGCTTTTTCTGCGTCAGGCTCTGAAAGCGTTTGTAACACGTCGCCGAAAATAATTGCATAGACAGGCATAACAGCCCCTTGAATTGCTGCTGAAATTGTTCCAATTAAGATAAAAGGCCATTCGTTTGAATTCAACTTAATTAATCTTCGTACAGGTGCTTGTTTAGCGAGCTCCTTCTCCTATAACAGTTAAAGTAATGAAACAGCATTCATAATATGTACAATTGGGAAACATCCTGTCTAAAACTATGATATGAAGTTGGAACCTACGGATAAAGAGTCCTCTGAAACAATCGTTTCCGCTGCGAGTACAACTGGTTCATCTTCCATTGATACAATACTGCCACGATGATCCAGAGATGTTCTCCTCTCATCAGTTTCATCCACGCCTTCCGCTGTAGCTTCATCCAAGTCTTCTCCTCGTCCGTGCATTTGAGCCAGAACAAGGGCATGATAAAGGCCTTTCTGACTGATAAGATCGTTGTGCGTTCCTTTCTCCTGAACTTTCCCTTCGTTAATAGCCACTAAAACGTCCAGCATTCCGAATAGTAGATAAGCGATGCGCCACAATCAATGTTGTTCGGCCTTGTCGAGCTTTGTCCAGAGCTGCTTGGACAATGGATTCTGATTGTGTGTCCAGCGCTGAGGTAGCTTCGTCCAGAAGTAAAATGGCTGGGTTCCGGACTAAAGCACGAGCAATCGCAATACGCTGCTTTTGTCCACCTGAAAGAGCTGCGCCTCTATCACCAACCACAGTTTCATATTTCTGAAAAACGAAAGACAAGATTTCATGCCAAACGTCCGTCATCCATTCATAACCCTTATATTAAGTTTTATAATATAAGCTTTACATTGGGTAATTTGGAGATGAACATAGCTGCGTTTGACTGTAAGCAAGCTTCTTCAATTTCTTTTTGGGTAACGTCAGCTCGTCCATAGCGAATATTTTCTGCAATAGTAGTGTTAAACAGGATAGGCTCTTGACTGACCACTCCAATTTGAGATCGTAACCAACCGATATGCAAATCTTTGATGTTCTCGCCATCCAACGACACCTTCATACAAAAGTCTCACATTTATGCAAAGTACTTTGTGAACAAAGAATCTTTAAAGGTCAGCATTCTTACCATGCCAGATAATGGATCATAAAATCTTTGCAGCAGTTGAATGCAAGTTGATTTTCCACAGCCAGAATGTCCCACAAACGCCACTGTTTGTCCCGGCTCAACGGACAAGTTAAACTTTTTAAGGATCTAAAGGAAACATTTGTTTCGTTATAAATAGGGAAAGTTTCATAGCAAGACATTTATGCATGACATCTCGTACTTGGACATCTGGCCGAGAAGGATAGTGAAAGTCAACATCCTTAAACTCAATTTTCCCCTTCGCTCGACCTTTTGGAATTTTCCCAGACTCAGAGTAGCTATCAATGTCAGGGATTCTGTCGATAATTGAGAAGATTGTTGCTGCGGCTCCCTTTCCAGTTGCGAAAGCCTCAAAATACGATGCAGATTGGCCAATGTTGAAAGCACCCATTAACACACTGAAGAAAACCTGTTGCATTTCAATGTAACAAGATAACCAAGTTATTTTAT